>PVKM010001308.1:0-80442 GCA_004027735.1 Carollia perspicillata | reverse complement strand
AAACAAAATGAACAAAATGTCAATAAATACATATCTAAGAACATTTAAACTTAAAAAACAAAATAAATAGAATAGAAATAGAATCATAAATACAGAGAACATTTTAATGGGTCGACAGGATGAACAAAAAAAGCTGAAAAGATTAACAAGTACAAATTGGTAGTTACAGAGTCGTCATGGGGATGCAAAATACAACAAAGAGAATAGAGTAGCCAAAGAACATATATGAATGACCCATGGACGTGGACAATGGTGTGGGAATTGCCTGAGGTGAGTGAGGGTGGGCTGGGTGGAGGGATGACAAAAGGGGAAAGTTGGGACAACTGTAATAGCATAAACAATGAAATGTGATTTAATAAATAAGTAAACTATAAATTTACTACAATGTTGATATCTTTATGAATTGAATGCCAGGAAGCTCTTTTAAGCTATGCAACACAGCCAGAAGCCATAAATGAAAAGACTGATAGGCATGCATTAACATACAAATTGGAAATTGTCTCTATGGCAAAAAACAGAACAAAAACAAAACAAAATACTAAAAGTAAGTTTGAAAGATAAATGAAAAATGGGGTGAGATATTTGCATTTTAAAATAAGAAAGACCAAAATAAACAAAAAACAAGGACCCCAATTTAAAAATAGACAAATGCTATGAAATTGAATTCACAGGAAAAAAAGGCAAATGTCAAGTAAATATAAGAAAATTTGCTGAACTTGAGAAGTAAACAAAGAAATCCAAAGGAAGCAACGAGATGTCATGATTCACCCATCAGACAGCAGGTTAAAATGTTTGACAAAACTCACTCCTAGTAAGAGTTCTAGAAAAGCGGTCCCTGTCATAAACCGAGAATGGAAATGTACACTGGAATAATATTTTAGTGAGCTTATAGTAATATTATTAAAATTTCAATAGGCACAAATTTGTCTCAAATTTTGTTTCTTTGAATGTATCCACGGGCAAGAGCATTCCATTGCCTGAGAGACACAGCCCTCCCCCGACCCATGAACTGTTTGCCGCGCATGGAATAAAGGACATCAAACCCATGACTAACCTGCCTTAGTTTTGTCATTCAACATAACCTAGGAAGGTAAGGAAAATGTGCAAATACATATGAAAAAGAATGCTGATCGCAGCATTATTTATTCTAGCAAGTCAACCTGCCCTCCAGCCTTCACAAACAGGGAAGCTAATGACCAGGAACGGAAGATCTGTAAAATAAATATCAGCACCTATTCACCATAATGGTATTTTTACTTCTTTAAAATGTTCTGAATTGTATGATACTTTTTCTTATAGTAAGTAAGCATGTGATTCAGGAAAGAATAAAAGTAACTCATTTGTCACTCCAGAGGTAGTGATATCAGAAAAAGTAAAGTCAGTTGTCTAAAGATAATTCTGGAATATGAAGCACTCAATATAAATTGATGAGAAGTGGTCATCATAATATACTAGAGATTTTGGTAAAACCCCCACTCTATTGACGAATGCATACTAAATCACAGTTGATTTGATTTATAATAACTTCTGAGCTATAATGTTAATCATCGTCACATGGAAGATACCTTTGCTCCTCAGGTATATACCATGGGCCTAGGATAGTTGGTATTTTCTTAGATTACAGAAATATCATGATCCATGACGAATAATTTGGAAAAGAGTTAAGAAGGTAGAGCATGAAAACAACTTATTTTATCAATTGTATGAAGTTCTTGGGAAAAGGCAGCCAAATATGTGAAGACAAACGTTTGTCTATTGTCTCAAACTCTGACCCTGCCTTAGGCTGAAATGCCCATGTGATGTCTTAAATATACTTACGAGATTCTATAGTGAAATTCAAATTCAATATTTTGGCTTCTGTCTAGAACTGCCTTAGTTGAATGCTATTACAAAGCTAGAGTACTAAAACTATAAGAGTATTTTGTACCCACACCCTTGGTATATATTCAGAGAATTTTAGGTTCTTAATAAACCACTTAAAATTTGTATTGCTAAAAAGAGAGGAAGACAGATCTGCACACTGGGGCCCAAAGAATTCAAACGACTGCCCTCTCCGAGGCTCCCTCTTTCATGAACCTCCTTAACTGCATTGGGCCAAAACCCTCAAGCACCAAGAGCACCCAACTGTGAACTGCCGTAGTGGGTTCCCTCCAGTGGCTCTCCAGCATTTTCATGGCTATTTGCCTCACCTCCCAATTTAGACTGTCAGCGCCTTGCAGTCAGAAATTAGCTAGTTCTCATCTGAAACTCAGTGAGCAAAGTGATAGAACCGTAGCTCCCAGGCCAAGGCCAAGAAGACAAGAATTTTGCCCCTATAAGGCCACACCATAGTGATATAAATAAGTGAGAGTCCTTGATGTGTGTTCCCCCACCCGAATACTGGGGATTAGGGCTTGTTACACAGCGGGAGGTTCTAAACCTAAGAATTCTGTTTGATTAGCATCATTCTGAGCCATGTGCAAATTCGCCTTTATACAGCCATAACAGCCTAAAGAATTTAGAACAATGAAATATAGAATCTGATTATACAACAAATACCTCTCTCTGCCACAGATCGTTTGATGTAAGTGACTACACATCCTCCTCCTAACAGGAAGTGGGGCTTCAACACCATTGCAGACACACACCTCCATCCCCCCAAACGTGGTTAAGTTCAGTGCTAGATAAAAGCCCAAATGTGGAAGCCACTCTCAAAGAAGAAGAAACTCACGTTTCTTAAGCTTCCAGATTTCTTGAGCAGGCGGTTCAATGAGTAGGCATTCCAATCAGAAACAACTGCATCTGCCAAGAAGGCTGCTCCCTTTTTCCCTAAAGCGCTCTACCTACTTTGAGAAGGTTACATATGAAAACAAAAATCAATGTAAGGTTAAGGTTTCTTTAGAAATACTATTAATAACTGAAAATAGCTAATAACAGTCACTAAAACTTGTTCTGAGTTTCAAATTTTATGCCGACAGAAACAATAAGGTACCTAAAAAAAAATTAAGTTAATTTTATTTTACTTTTTTAAAGATTTTTTTTAAAACATTGATTCTAGGCAGTGGCTGGGGCTGAGAACCAAAGGGTTGCCGGTTCAATCCCCAGTCAGGGCACTTGCTTAGGTTTCGTACCAGGTCCCCAGCAGGGGGTACGCAAGAGGCAACCATACATTGATGTTTCTCTCCTTCCCTTTCTCCCTCCCTTCCCCTCTGTTTATAAAAATAAATAAAATCTTTAAAAATTAAAAAAAATTATCCTAGAGAGAGGGGTAAAGAGAGAGAAAGGGAGCAAAACACTGATGTAAGAGAGAAACACTGATCAGTTGCCTCCTGCACATGACCCCACTGGGAACCGAACCCACAACCCATGCATGTGCCCTGAGCGGAAACAAACATCCTTTAGTCTACAGGATGACACCCAACCAACTGACCCATACCAGGCAGGGCTATGCTCACTAATCTTTAAAAATTTTTGAAAATATGAAGGCAAAATAGCTAATTTTACCAAATAAACTACTAAACAAAATTTAATTGAAATTATCACTGTTACTTATTGATAGCTTCCCATATGCTAGGCTTTGTACATATTTTATATCATCCAATCCTCACAGAAACCTTTTTACAGATGGGAACTATGGTTAGTCATTTCATTTATTCACTCACTCATCCTATTTAAAAATAATGTTTCAGTTCCTTAAATGTGGCAGACACTACAGTGCTGGGGATAAAACGGCAGGCAAAACCTGACTTGGACTCCAGACCTCACAGAGCTTGGAATACAGTGAAGGAGACAGTTACTACTAATGAAATGATCATTTAATTTTGTAGCAGAATAGGTCAGGGGAGGAAAAAGATTTGATCGAGTCACAGAGTCAGAAAAAGCTTTCTGAGAAAATGACAACAGAGATTTGAAAGATAAATAGAAATTAGTATGTACAAAGTCAGAAAAAATACAGGAGGGGCGGGGAATAGCATATACAACAAAGTGTCTGTGGCAGGAAAGAGATACTTTTGAGCAACCAAAAGTAGCAGTCACAGCTTCAGGGCAGAAAGTGGGGGGAAGGTGGTGTGACAAGAGGGTGAGAAGAAAGAGGTGCTGGCTATAGGACCTTGAAGTTGGGCTCAGGACTTGAATCTGTATCCTAGGAATAATCAGAAGCCAGGGCTGCTTAGATGCTTCGAGCTGGCCCAGTGTGTCTTAGACTTCAGGACCTATTGGGATATTTCAGCGTAAAATACCTGGTATTGAAAATGGTACTTAGACTTTAGTACCATTTTTTTAAGGAATTATCATTAAAAAAATAAGGAATGATACTTTTGAAGGTTTGATCTCTAATTTGCAAGTGCGTAATGTTAAGATATTTTAGGTCACAGTACAAGTAGGTGTCTGCGCCATGGAACCAGGGTGAGAAGAGTTCGTCTCAGAATGGCATGGAGATTTTCCCGAGAACATGAAAAGCAAAATGATTCACTATGCAGTGGCTTCCTCGAAGCTGTTTTCAAAGTGCATTCTTGAGAGTGAGCGAACTTGCTAACTCCTTAATTTGAAATTACAGATTAATACTTCATTTTAATTACTATAGTCCTATATTTGCCAAATGTACTTTTCAGAGTCAGAAATTCCTAAGAGTTTACTTTTACCTATATTCTCTAGCCACCCTCCATCACTCTGTTTGATAATTTCTTGATCACATACTTTAAGAATATGTGCTCCCTATGGACTTCCTTTCTATTACATGAAAGTTCCATAAAGATTTATTTTTTCTAACCACTATGTTGTACACCTAAATCTAATACAAAATAATATTGAATATAAACTATAATTGAAAAATAATTTTAAAAATTTTTTAAAGATTTTATTTATTTATCTTTGGAAGGGAAGGCGAGAAGGAGAGAAATATCAAATGTATGGTTGCCTCTCATGCGTCCCCTGCAGGGAACTGGCCTGCAACCCAGGCATGTGCCCTGACTGGGAATCGAACCACGATCATTTGGTTCACATGCTCAATTCACTGAGCTACACCAGCCAAGGCATAACATTTTTAATTTTTTTAAATTATTTTTTAACTTTATAGTATTTGCTATTTAAACGATTAAATATCGTGGCCTTAACAAACTTGTTTCAGTCAGTTCCTGATAATTATGCAAAACACAATGATAACTTCCAGTCTAGTGAAATAACTCTTAAATTCTGCCATTAAAAATTTCAAAATCTCTTAACTTGTTGTTACAAAATTAAGATGTGAGATACTTACGTATTCTAATTACATTTACTAGTTTCATTTACTGGAAAGGACTTATTGAGTAATGTTTATGGAAATTGGAGTAGCTCTTTTTTCTAAGGGTGAGGTGGTGAAGAAACCCTTTCCACTGCAAGACCCCAACACAGAAGTCCGAAGCAGGCCTGATGCACACTCTCCAGATCCTTGGAATAGGCTCTCCTGTTAAAGAGCCACACCCAAGACTGAGTATGTATGGAAAAGCTATTTTATGTCACCCCACAATTTTCTTAAATGATTCACAATTTACTGTAACTTCAAAACGCTTCCCGTCCAAAGTCTTCATGCACTCATTTCCTTGACCAAATTGAACATTTTGATCTTTGAACTGTTAACTGGGATTGATTTGGGGCTGGCTGGCATCCTTGATATTATTGCGGCATCTGGACCATAGGAGTGGCTTTAGTGCAGTCTGTTCAACTCCATCTTCCTCCGAGAGCAGGTTGATCCTCAGAGAGCAGGTTGATCTTCCTATGCCCTTTTAATCTAGTGCCCACATAATGAGAAGTATGAAACCAACGCTTCCTATTTACTTAGAGGCTACAAATCTTCCAATTGCTACTGAACGTGGCCAGCAATGTCCAAATATTCATTTCGATTTATGATTCTCACTTATATGAAGCTTTATCATCTGGGTTAAAAAGATTATAGAACAAAAGGGATTAAATATTTAGATCAAACAGAAAAATAAGCAAATCCAGGGCTATTGTTTGGGGAGCGGGGAGGCAAAGCAACAATGCAGTTTTCGCTGATTAAACTGTCTCTGCCTACATCAGTCCTACAAAAGAAGAAGCTTGACCTATATTGTTTTGCCTTGTTAAAGAACTTCAGTCTACAACCGATTTTGCATAAATAGCAGTAATAACATGCATAGATCTAGCAGGAAGATTGATTAACGAATGGGAACCATGAGGTTGAATCTGAAAAAGATCTTACCATGAGGTAAGATCTGAAAAAGACCAGACCCACAGGAACCTCCAGTTCAAGGTCACCTCACCAAGACTACTCTTAACCTGGGATAACTCCAGATCTTTCCTCCAGTTGAGTTAGGAACAAAGGACATCACCAAAGAAGGTTAGATGCAGAGATAGATTGTTACCAGTTCTCCAAGCTACCTAGATAAGAACTCAAGGTCCATTCTTAACTCCTTTGTAATTTTTTTCAGTACAGCCACTCCCCATTCCCTCCTAGAGGCAAAATCAATAGACTTTGGAAAATCAAAGCAATTCACAAAGTGAAATGACTAGCCATGAAGCCAAGTGAAAAGGTCTATTCTTGCAAAGCCCTTTACCTGAGGAAGGTCCCTCCCAAAAGAGTCCCCGCACAAATTATGTTTATTATTGCAATTGGGATGTGCAGAAAAATAATGGTTGAAAGACCTAAATTGTTATTCTTGGAAACAATATACACTGGTGTGTTCTGGGCCAGCTTTAAATGTGAATACACAAATAAACTGTCTTGACTGTAAATCTAACAAAATAATCAAATAATCAATACCTGTTAATTCTTCTTTATCTCAAGAACACATCACATCACAGCAAGATGTCTCTTTGGTTCTCAAAACTGAGTCTGGCCCTGACAGGTGTGTCTCAGTGGGTTGGTAGTCATTCTGCAAACCAAAAGGTCACCAGTTCCATTCCTGGTCAGGGGATGATGCCTGGGTTACTGGCCAGGCCTCTGGTGGGAGACGGATGAGAGGCAACCGATTGATGTTTCTCTCCCTGTTTCTCCCTCCCTTCCCCTGTCTCTAAATAAATAAA
Organism: Carollia perspicillata; assembly: GCA_004027735.1. Lineage (NCBI taxonomy): Eukaryota > Metazoa > Chordata > Mammalia > Chiroptera > Phyllostomidae > Carollia > Carollia perspicillata. Next base: position 73,425 of record PVKM010001308.1, on the reverse strand, counting down.
TAAATATATAAATACATAAATAAAATCTTTAAAAATAAAAAACTGGGTCTGAACCCAGTAAGGCCAAGTGGTTCAGTCAACCTGACAAAGAAACGCGAACTAGCATTGTTTAAAGCTACATTCGCCCATTACTACACATAAATCAGAAGCTTAGGCAAGTGCTACCTTGCAAATATCTGGCTTAACTTGGTCCACATACTTACTGGTAAGAAAACCATGCACATATTGCCCATATTGATGCTTTCTACCAAAAATCAAAGCAGGCAAAATTCACATAGGTTTATACCCTGCCTCATTTTTTAAAGAAATTGAGCATAATTATATTTATAAAATGAAGTAAATCCAAGTAAATGAATACAGAAAATAAAATGAAGAGCTGACATCCCAAACGTCTAACATGCAGTCCTGCTCAGCTATTAGGACTAAGAAGGTATGTTACCCGGTGGGTTCCCCCTCCCCCCCAGCATTTGGAGCTAAGTATTTGGTGCAGCACGAGTTTCCATGGGACTGGTGTTTTTCAACATTGGGCAAATGACAACACCTATTCAGACACCAGGGTTGCCCCTCTAGAACTCTCTACAAGTTTCAAAATGGACTTCATTGTGAAGTTTTAAATGACATGCTTCCATCATCGTGAAGAACCTTCCCAAATTAATCCCAGTCGTAACTGGGAAACGCAGCATGAGAATCAGTTTTGGGAACGCATTCAGGGGTGCACCAAACACTTCCTTGTGTGTGGACGTGCACATGCGTTCACGTCAACACAATTCCTCCTAGGGATTATAGCACCCTAAGTAAACTTTGAAAGCACAATATACTGCTTTATACACCACGTCTGAAAAGTAATAATTGCACTAAATAAAATAAATAGTAAGGAGTAAGTTAGAAAGAATCCGACAGATTCCTGTTTTTACCTCGTGCTTAAATTATAGGTTAAATGTTTTCCCTGCCGGCAAGCTGGAGGCTGTGGGGGAGGAGAGAACTAGATTACACGGGATTCCTCCTAGCTCATGAAAGATAAATACAAATTCCTAGCGTCTTCCTATTGACTCAATAAAAATATAAGGTGCTCTAAGCAGCCGGAAGCTCCTCTTTTTTTAAATTCCACTTTATGCTTCGATCCAGAACAACGTGTCTTCGCAGAGTTCCTACGGCGCTGGGAGAACAGCAGGGGAACAAATGTGCCCTAAGAAGCAGCCATCGGGTGCAGAGGTTTGAAGACGCGAAGAGAAATCTTTCCTTTCACCTGTTCTGCCGGAGACTTGCTGCCCGAATAAGGAAGCGCGTTCCCGACCAGCCTTGCACAACCCTGGCTTTGGCCCCCAAGTCCTCCATCCTGGTAAGAGCAGGAGTTCTTCTGATCCTAGGTACCTCATTTCTCGTCCCAGATGGAACGTGTCGGAGGAGGTGGTAGGAAAGGCTACCTGCTGTGGCATTTATGTTATAAATGACCTTTTTTTTTTTTTTTTCCATTTTGAACTAGCCGGCCTAAAGCACATTTAGTGAGTAAAAGCAACCTCGCTGGCCCTAGTCGAGTACTGGGAAAGAAGGCAGCCCCAGCCCCGCGCCGGGCGGGCGCCCTCTGGTGGCCAGATGCGCCAGAAGTGCGGAGGCGCCCGCATTCAGCCCGAGGCTCTAAGAACTCAGGCGTCGAGCGAGCAGCCGGTGTGAGCAAGGTGGGTGCGGCAGATACGTGCCTGCAGCCCCCGGGACGCGGCGGAGGCGGCTCGCGTAGCCTCATCCACTCTCACCCGAGGGGTGGGAGGAGGTAGGCCAGCGCCCGGAAATAACGCATGCCACTTCCCCTGCCATCTCTAGTTCCCAACCGCGGGCGAGGGGGCAGAGCCGCAGCGAGACACAGAGAAGGGAGGGCGAGAACGCAGCGCGGCTGGGACTTCCTAGAGCGAGAGCTCGGGAGAAGGCAGCGAGTGCCAGGGGTACTGCAAACGGACGTAGACTGGAGCTGGACCCGTGGAATGGAGCACCACGTTTTCTTAGCACTGACTCAAGAACTCTGAGCTCGCAGGTGCTACTCGGGAGTACTAGCCGTACTTCTCTGTCAAGTAAAAACATTCTGTAAATCACTTGAATCCAGTACTAGGAGATGTGTGCGGGGGTTGCGGGGGGAGGGAGGTGTTAATTTCTCACTGGTGCTCTCACGTGCAAGCATGTTTCTTACTAACTGAACGTCCGTTAGAGCAGTGCACATGTATGCGTGCCTATCTTTACATTTCTATTTTTAAGTAGGAAAATGCAGTCCTTATTGTCAAAGTGGACAGTGGGGGCTCACTGAGAAATGTTCCAGGTGGGAAGGAGAGTAAGAAGTGAAGGATGACTCTTCTGGAGAAATGGAAAAGGAATCTGCAGTGAGCCCCCCTCCCGTTTCAGAAACCCGTGATGTGTCCCTTAGTAATCGTGTATGTGTGTGTTACTGAATTAACTAATGCTTTAAAGGCTTAGGCTGGACAATTTCCTTCAGCTGTTGTGTCAAAAGAAACTGTAAAAAGGATCTTGACAAAGCCTCCATCTACGTAGCCAACTGCCCTTTTAAAAATAAAATCTAATATTAAATCGGAAAACTACAAATCGACACAATCAAAAGCTAATCCCGGCCAGAGCAGAAGGCACTTGAGACCGAATCTGCATTCCGTTCCTCCAGTGCACAGCTCTGAGGTGGGGGAGGCAGTTTGTGCTGGTGCCTGGTGTATAATCGGGTTAATCCAGCAGACAAAGAATAAACCAATAGCCCTCCCACCTCACTTCCCGCTCCCCTTCCCCTCCCCCTTCTTCTCTCCCCGTCGCCCCCTCGAGGGGGATTCAGAAAAGGGGAGAGGTGGGCTTGAAATGGATTCCAAATAAAGTCTTAAAACCTGCAACTTGTTTTAAATGCTACTATTGCGTGGACCAGATTAGTTTTAAATGTTCATTCCCTTTTCCTAGTGGCGGGGAGAAAGTTCCATAAATCAGCCCTAGCCTATGGCGCGTCCTCCTGGCCTCTAGGGAAATCTTAAGGTCAGTGTTTCCTTGAAACTAGATAAACTGACCCCGCCGTGCCCAGCCGGGCCCCGCGGGTTCCCCGCGTGACGGCGCCCGGGCGGCAGGACCAGCCTGGGGACGCGCAGGGCGGCGCGGTTGCCCTTTTGAATGCCTCCTGCGGCTCGGAGCGCTGGCGGGCGCTGGAGTGTGAGTGAATGTAGCCCTGCGGAGCCAATGAGCTGGGACCGGATGCGATATATCCTCTGGGACAACAACTGCTCTGTTCCGCCTCGGATCCACATGACGCCACTTACTGCTGCCGCGGCCGCCGCAGAGCTCCCTGCCTCCTCCGGAAAGGCGAGGGCGCAGGCCAACCACGAGCCCCCCCCCTCCCCCCCGGCTGGGCCCCAGACCCTCCTCCTCCTCCTCCTCCTTCTCCTCCTCCGCACCCACCGCCCCCGCCTCGGCCTCGTCGCCGCGCCTCCACAACGCCCAGTCTGCACTACGGAGAGCTGCGCGCAGTAGCGCGAGCGGAGGAGAGGGGCCGGCGGAGCGCGCAGCGCCCAGGCCCCCGCGCCCGCCCGGCCCGCGGCCCCGCGCCGCCTCCGCTCCGATGCAGTGGCAGCCTCACGATTTGGCCATCTGGCTTTAGGTTCTCAGTAAGGCCGTTTTCTTTTCTCATTCGCTAATCTGCCAGGAAAAGAGACTCGCCGTTGGCGCTTCGGCCTCCAGTTCATTGAGAAAAAAGAGGAAATACTCCGCGTGCGCTTCTGGAAAGGGGGGTCGACTACAGCCCCGAACCCCGGGGTGTTCATCGGCTAGGGACTTGGCTTCGGATTTTCCTCTCCTTATTAACTCCTGCCGATTGCTCGGGAGTTGGACTTAAACAGAGTTCGGAAAGAAGGGAAAAGTTTGCATCGGGGCTGGAATTATTTGCACAACGCAGGAAGAAGAGAATCCAGCGGAGAGGGGTTGGTGCAAAGCCGCGATCACGGTGAGGCGCGTTCTGCTCTTCCCCTCCTGGCGCCGTGGCCGGCGGTTGTGGGCAACATGGAGTAGGTGCAGCCGGACCGAGAGTAGGGTCTCTCTCCTTGGGCCTTCTATTCTCTAACTCCCAGGTTCCCCCCGGGAACCCAGAGAGTTGCCCACGGGTCTGCCTTGCCAGAGGCTCGGCCTGCCTGGGCTGGAGTTGCAGTGCGCGCCTGGTGAAGTGTCCTCGACCCTACGATCCCACGCGCCCGCGCTCTGGGGGGTTGGGGTGGCGGACGGCTTCCCGAGAGTCGGCTCCCAGACCCACATTGGTCCGGAGTTCGGAGCTGAAAGCGGGAGAAAACACTTCGTGTTTTCCTGGTCTCCTTTGCAGGCGCCCGCATTTCTAACCTGTTCCCCTCCCGGGAAGGCGAGTCCTGGGAGAGGCTGTCCCCAAGCAGGGGTGCCGGTGGGACCGGTGGCGCACGAGTCGCTCACCTCACGGGGGCAGCGAGACCCCGCTAGTGAAAAAAGGACAGGGGGCCGGGTGGAGGGAGCCCCCCCGCCTCTGTTCCGTGTGGACCGAGAGCCCGGTGCGGGTGCGAGCGTCGCTCTGCCTGGCACCGGGTCTCTTGCGGTTCGGAAATGCAGCTTTCTCATTTTCCCGTTCTCCATGGTCTGCCTGGGTCACGCTTTATTTTATTTTTGGAAGGTTGGGCTGCCCCAACACAGGAAGAAAGTCATCAAGCGGTCGCGATCGGTTTCCATTACCTGAAAATAGGTGGCAAAAGAGGGTCGTTTTTTTTTTAAAATTTCCTTTGATTGGCTGATCTACTTTGTTGTTATTGCTGCTGTTTTTTTAATTCGCAATCTTGTGCGTTTCTACAAAGCAGTTTCTGTGTCGGTTTGCCCCACCCTTGTGTTGAAGTCCTTTCGCCCTAATCCTTAGTCTGATCACACACTTCTTAATGGGGGTTTCAAAGAGGAGGAGGGAGTGGGGGGTTGCGAAGGAGGCCAAGGGTCAGCAGAAATAACATGTGAAAGTATATATATGTCCCTTCCCCAAAGAGGCTTCTTTGCAATACAAGTAAATCTGCGCGTAAAGTTTCCAGTCCCGGGATCTGGGGCGTCCTGTGTGTCCGACGTCTGCAGTGGGGCCCCGGAAAAAGGTCGTTTCTTTAAAAAGCGACCTCTCCTTTTTTAACTTTAAGAAATACGTATGTGTATATGCCCACATTGTTAATATACAGGCATGTAAAAATGGTTGGCAGTGTTCCTTTGGTCAGTGCACAGTGGAGTCGCTCAGGGTGCGTCGGTTAGACCTCCGTGCCCAGGCTGTGTGTCTAAGGCAAGGCTTTCGTCCTCAAGGCGCCGGGGCTGGAAACCTGTGCCCGAAGTTCGAGGGCCTTTGCGGGAACGCCCTGCTGTGGGCTACGTGACCTCTGCTTGGGGGTGGAGTGGCTCCCTCTTGGAGCTGGAGGCAGTTCTCTGGGGTGGGGGAGATTTTAGCTGGAAAGGGAGGGGAGGGGAGGGGAAAGTGTGCTCGAGCGTTTCACAGCACGTCCTCTACAGAGGCGCCCGCACCCCCGCCTTCTCTGTGCGTCTCGAGACTGTGCAGGGTGGGAGGGGGGCAGCCTGGCCCCTGGGCTGAGTCAGTCCGCCGGGAGGAGAGTCCCTCGGGGCTCTGACTGTGTGTCCCACCTGCTGGGGACTGTGTGGGGCTGCCGATGAATCCGATAAACGGAGGGAAAGCAAGCAAGAGCTACGTTGTCTTCTCTGCTTTTCTGTCGGGAGTGAGATCCGGTTTCCAGCTCTGCCTTGTGCGGAATTGGGAGGCGTGTGTCACCTGCCTGTGTCTCTCTTCTAAAAATCTGAGGTTGGATCAAGGACCACTTTTTCCCGTTTTTCTTCACTGCAGACTTACTGGTGAAGGGGTGAGTTCTGAAATTACAGAGAGACTGAAATTAAAGCGATTCCTTGTCAGAATGATAGATTTGAGATGTGACACTTGAATTTTTCAAATACTTCCTGTTATCACCAACTGGTGTATGTTCTCAACTTAGAAACGGGTGAAACATTTAAGGCTTTGACACAATTTAAGTTCTCCTGGGCAATTAGGCTGCAAAATATCTGGCTTCTCAAGTTGAGAAGCTGTAAATAAGTTCCTGTCTTGTTGCTTGTTGTGTGAATTTGCTTTAATGTGTTCTTGGCAACTACCAGGGTTTGAATAGATTTGCTTTTAATTCTAGAACTTTGTGCCTACTGTGTAGTTAATGCTAGTGCGTGATTGTTGTAAAACGTGCAGTTATTTCTTCCGGGGGGTGGGGGGAAAATACCTGCTTTTCGCGTGCCATATTCATCATGTGGAATTTTATGATGTCACAGGGTACGGGTGAAAACCGTAGTTTAAGGTATCTGATGTAAAAGCAGACTTGAAGTAAGAATCTATAGGCTGGTTTATTGACACTAAAGACGAATAGCCATGATAATATTAAACCTTCTCAAACTTGGAAAAGATGTTCAACTTTTGAAAATGTCAGCTGCAATGGTTATGTTTTTACATTTCTTGCTTGCAGTTTTTACACTGAACCTGAACCTTGCAAATTTTCTGTTTATTTGAAAAAGGAATTGTTACTTAAGTGATTGAAATGAAGATCGGCTTTGTGTTACTACACATCACAGGATTAAAGAATTGTTAATAACCAGCCAAAATTGTACATTGTGATGCGGGCATTGATTGCGTGGCTATTCTGTTAACCCCCCCACAGCCACTTGGATACAAATCCTAGTTCTCTAGGGGAAGTGGAAAGCGAAGAGTTAACTCAGGTGGGTGGAGAGTGGGAAGTGTCCTGAAGTGTAAACCTACTCTTTCCTCTTCGTTTCCACAGGAATTCAGATGTGTTCTAAGCCTGCTGGAGTGACCACACTTCCAAGACCCGATGGAGGCCAGAGCTCAGAGTGGCAGTGGGTCACAGCCCTTGCTGCAGGCACCCCGTGACAGTAGCAGACAGCGTGGGGAGCCCGACCCTAGAGAAGCCCTCACCCAGCAGGTACACGTGTTGTCTCTGGATCAGATCAGAGCTATACGAAACACCAATGAGTACACAGAGGGGCCTACCGTGGTCCCGAGACCTGGCCTCAAGCCTGCCCCTCGCCCCTCCGCTCAGCACAAACATGAGAGACTCCACGGTCTGCCTGAGCACCGCCAGCCCCCCAGGCTCCAGCACCCGCAGGTCCATTCTTCTGCACGAGCTTCTCTGTCCAGGTCCATCAGCACAGTCAGCTCAGGGTCTCGGAGCAGTATGAGGACAAGTACCAGCAGCAGTTCGTCGGAACACAGACTGTTGGGGCCATCCTTCTCCTCCGGGACTGTTGCTGATGGGATAATCCGGGTGCAGCCCAAATCTGAGCTCAAGCCAGGTGAGCTTAAGCCGCTGAGCAAGGAAGATTTGGGCCTGCATGCCTACAGGTGTGAGGACTGCGGCAAGTGCAAGTGCAAGGAGTGCACCTACCCGAGGCCTCTGCCGTCAGACTGGATCTGCGACAAGCAGTGCCTTTGCTCGGCCCAGAACGTGATTGACTATGGGACTTGTGTGTGCTGTGTGAAAGGTCTCTTCTATCACTGTTCTAATGATGACGAGGACAACTGTGCTGACAACCCGTGTTCTTGCAGCCAGCCCCACTGGTGCACTCGTTGGTCGGCCATGGGTGTCATGTCCCTCTTTTTGCCTTGTTTATGGTGTTACCTTCCAGCCACGGGTTGCCTTAAATTGTGCCAGGGGTGTTACGACCGGGTTAATAGGCCCGGGTGCCGGTGTAAAAACTCCAACACAGTGTGCTGCAAAGTTCCCGCTGTCCCACCCAGGAACTTTGAAAAACCAACATAGCATCTTTAATCAGGAATGTTACAGTAATAAGGATTGTTCCTTTTTTTTTCTTTCTCTTTTTAACACATATGCAACCAACTAAACAGTTATAATCTCGGCACTGTTACTAGAAGGTTGGGATATTCTTTGCGGTTTGCAGTGAAATGCTTTTGTCCATGTGCCATTTTAACTGATAACGCTTGTTAGAACTCAGATCATGGAGCTCAAGGTGTGGGGTACGGAACCTGGCGACTCGTGTGTTGCATAAGCTGAAGCAACAGACACTCCTAAGGAAAATTTTTGTTTGTGAATAGTCCTCGCGAAATTTGTAAATTAGCAAACGACTTTTTGCCCCCCTGTTGTTTTCTCCAGAGATAATGTGCTATATTTTTGTATATACAATAATATTTGCAACTGTGAAAAACAAATTGTGCCATGCTCTATGGCACAGTCACAAAATATTATACTAATATGTTGTACATTCGGAAGAATGTGAATCAATCAGTATGTTTTTAGATTGTATTTTGCCTTACAGAAAGCCTTTATTGTAAGACTCTATCCCTTTGGACTTCATGTATATTGTACAGTTACAGTAAAATTCAGCCTTTATTTTCTAATTTTTTCAACATATTGTTTAGTGTAAAGAATATTTATTTGAAGTTTTATTATTTTATAAAAAAGAATATTTATTTTAAGAGGCATCTTACAAATTTCACCCCTTTTATGAGGATGTCATAGTTGCTGCAAATGAGGGGTTACAGATGCAAATGTTCAATATAAAATAGAAAATATATTAACGTTTGAAATTAAACAGCCGTTTTGTCTTATTTTACATTTCTTTTTTTTGAAGTGAAAGAAACCACATCTATAGTTTCACTTATCTACAGGATTATTTTTGTCTTACGGTTGCTGCTTTAAAGTACTGGGGAGATTTGGTGATTTTTGGAGATAATTCTGGCCATCGGAAGTAACTCAGCATTGGACACACTTATCTGTATCAATCATGAGAACTTACTTTGGTTGTCTCATTGCTCTTACTCCTCCATCTGCTGTTGTAGATTTGCGGGCTTGCCTTTGTTTTGCAGGTTTGTGTGGTTTTTTAATCTTCATTAAGGAGACCTTCCTAAAAGATTAATGACTGGGCTTTACTTATATCCAGCATTAAGCATGATGAGCGCCATGAAGCTGATTCAAGACCAGGGGAACGAATTTCGTTCCACCAATGTTTATGGACTATCCTCGGTCATAGAAATGCTTATAAAGGAGGCAAAGATGTTTTCTTCACTTGGCTCATCATGGCTGTGCTTTTTCCAGTCTATCTGGTTTGACTCTCAAGATTTGTTTTATCACCGTGATACCGAATTCCTTATGTTAGGAAAGACGGAAAAATAGAGCGTGTTTTTGATTTGGGTCCAGGATATTAGGAAGTGTCATCCTATATATATTGACCTAATAATTCAAGCTCAAGCAGGACAACTTGAGAAGGCCCTGTCTTACTTAATCAAATTACCCAGAAAAATTGTTAAATTTTACTTCGGGGCGCGGGGGGGGGGGGGAGGAGGTGCAGCATGACAATAACTATGTGTTTGCAGCCGTCTAGGGAGCAAACACATAGCAAGCTGCTACAAGCCCATCTTGACAAATAACAAGGATTTTTTATTTGAATAAGTCACTTGATTAATTAGTCACTTTGTGGCTTAGGACTTTTTTTTTCTTCCAAAAGCACAACCTTTGCTGCCAAGAATCACCGGAAGTCTAGGAAATGATTTACCTGTCATTATTGTTTAATCTCTCGTTTCCTGTTCTGAGGCTCCTTCTCTTTAGTTAAGAGGTCTCAGTGTGCAGGTTGTCTTACTTATTTTTTTTTAAACTGGCTTTCAAGGAACTATATCGCCTCCTAAACCAACACGTGGCTGTAAGGACCTTCAATTTCCTCTAGACTTTTTCCAAAAAACACAAGGTTAAATTAATTTAGAAATGATTTAAGTTTCAGCTTTAGGGGGTACTGCATACTGCGATTCTAATACTTTTAAGATTTAACCCTTAAAATAGACTAAGGAGAATTAGAATGTTGAAAAATCGGGCAGGGTTTCTTATTTATTGGATAGTTTGCAGGATTTGTAAAGCACAAAAATCTGACTAATTCATTGTGTTCATCAAAAATGCCCTATTTCCTGATAAAGGAGTAAGAAAACGGTTTCCACTGCAGAAGCCATTTTCCAGCTGCCTCGGAGGCAATTAGGTGTTCGTTGAAGAGGCGGAGAATCCATCACCATGGGTGCTGAGTCAGGGCCTCTGAGGGTGTGGCCTAGGAATCGGCCTTTTTAATCGTTGCCCTGGTGATCACACACCGTTTGAGGACTGACTAAGGAAGTGCTTCCTATTTTTTTTTTAAACTCAGTTCTTTTTTAAAAAAATATTTTATTTATTTATTTATTTATCTTTAGAGGGGAAGGGAAGGAGAGGGAGAGAAATAGCAATGTAGGGTTGCCTCTTGTGCTTCCCCTGCTGGGATCTGGCCTGCAACCCAGGCATGTGCCCTGACCGGGAATCGAACCACTTCTGTTTGGTTCGCAGGCCTGCGCTCAATCCACTGAGCTACACCAGCCAGGGCCCTATTTTTTTTTAATGGAGTCCAATATAAAACAATTCACTAGGTTGAATGTGGAACATAGAAGAGGATTTGGTGTAAATGTGTATGCAGTCCTAATGAAAATGATTTAAAGATAAATGGGAAAACTGGATTCCTCAATAAGATTCCAGTTTTTTTTTTAAACTGGCTTTAAATGCCAAGTTTATCTGTAAGCCAGTATGGAATTCGTTTTCAGAATATGGAATTAGATGTTTATGTCTTAAACACATTAAAAACAGGCGGTGATCTTCAGTGTGTTCAAGTGTTGCAAGTCATCTCACTTGAAATATGCAGGAGTAACCACCTCAAGTTCTTAATCTCTAAATTCATGAAAATTCATAGTTACAGTGAGTTGAAAATCAATGCCCATTATTTTGATACGGTGACTGCTAAACATTTACAGAAATCTTAACTATATTTTTCTGGTTTCTTGCCTTCTTATTTTTTTAGAAACCTGCACATTCTCTATATATTGAGGTTCATATAGGAGTGACAACTTGATTGTTCCTTAAATCATTCATACATGTTTTGAGGAGAATTTTTTTTAAGGCCCTGCCAAATTTCTGCCACGTTGGAGCATCCTCTGGGAATTGTGAAAGAAGAAAGCAAAAGCTAAGTGCAGGCACTCCCAACCAAACTTTTGCAAAACTTCCTCCGATATACACGCGCCTCAGGACCGCCTGCCTGCCTCTATGCTGTATAAGATACTCAAGATGTCAGGACAGTGTATTTGCTCTTTGCACAGTGCTGTGAGGTATCTGAGCAGAAGTTGAGGGGTTTGCCGTAATCTATTAACTTGTGAGTGTATAGGTCAAAATTCAAAGGTTTCATAGGTTCAGCGTCTCACCTCCAGTCATACCCCTAATGGTGATTTGCCTTCCTCTGCTGTGCAAAAGGACCAGAATGTTGGTGCAACAGTATCAACTTTGAAAATGGTTTAGTAGTGTAGGTCAAAAACAAGAGTGTCACCTTGTGTAGAATATTTTACGCTATTTAAGGAAAATAAAAATGGGACATTAACTAGTTACCTCAATACTCTATCAGTGTCCATTGTTTGGTTTTCATTATTCATTAAGGCAAAAGCGATTTTAATTAGGACAATTGCCTCATTTCTCTGTGGCATACCAAAGATGGATCTCCATTGATGGAAGACTAGAGCAGAATCTTAAAATAAGGCCTCTCTGATTTGGCCTAATTGGTCATCAGAGTGAAGCTATATATCTGGTTTGGCCATTCATGGGAGAATAAAACTGCCATAAAAATACACGTATATCCGATAGTTGGATTTCACCTGGATGCCACACCACCACCATCCGTATATCATGGGAGACAGCCATGGAAGTACCTCTAATGACAATGCACCTCTGCTCAAAATTAAGTCTAAAATATTTAACTTACAACCAAAAAAGGAAAGGGAGGCAGAAATAGAGCGAATAAGAAAAAAAGATTATCACTTAAACTTTTATCCATGGCTGGCAAATTATTTCATATATTTATTTAAAACTGCATTTTGGTTGACAAATTTTAAAAGCCAGTCTTATTTGGCAACTAACTTTAAAAAAATAAACTATTAAAGGAGATAAGAACAAAGCCTGGACCTCTGGTTTGGCCAGATGAGGCATGTATGGCTTCAGCATACCGTAAAGGAGTTTTTTTCTCAAAACCGTTCTAATACACGGAGAAGAATAATTTGGCTTAATACAAGGACCACTTGGAATGGAACTGGGGCACCAAAGTAATTTGGCATTTTAATTTAACACATTTTTTAAATAGCTACTCCTAACAAATTACAGAGCTAGTTGACATAATGCAAAAGGAAAGGGCTAGCAACTCTCTGATGCACAACAGGACTCATAAAAAGGCACAAGCATGGTGCCGCGAAAGGACAAACATCGGAAATACACCCGATGTCGTCTTAATCGTGGGGTTGGTCTCCAGGTCTCTGCAATGGTTACTGCTATTTTAACAGCCAAAGAGTTTTTACTACGAGCATACAACAGAATTCACATTACTCATGAAATAAAATTGTTCATCATGCCAATATCCTAAATTCTAGGTCAAATGTGGAGAAGTTTGATTAATATTTGGACGGCTATATTTTGCTATGTTTATTCTGAAAGGTTCATGACTCACTAATACCTTTCCCTAAAAAATAAGGGTTAAAAATACATTTTAAAGATACTCAACTAAGAAATAAGTTGGAAAGGTCCATCTATTCTTGCTCTTCCAGTTTTGCTGGAATTCACCTCGTGTCATTAACCCATAGTTTTAGCCTGCTTCTGCACATAGAGTACAATGGATGCTTGTGAAGAATGAATTGCACATAATCAAGCTGAGAGAAAAGTGTGTGATAGTGTGAACGGAAGTGGTTGAACTTTGGAGCAATTGTGTCCTTGCCAAAACCAATGCCCAAACCCTGGCTGTTCAGGTACATGGGATTCTCAAAGCCTACTGACCATCTCTAGCTCTTAGGTTATTACAACTAACATTTCGAAATGATTTTATGTTCTAAATAGCATCTGGTTTATTGACTTGCATCAATCGGGTTTACAGTAAAGCAAGCTTCTGGTAAATGACATATTTATATCATCCTGCATTTCCCCCAGTTCTTAATAGGCTCAGTGCATCCTTTGTAGTCCTCAAGCCTGGCTCTAAAGTAGGCACAAATTAGCCCTCATAACTGGCTCGTCGTACCAGAAAACTCTTCCTGACATGCCTGTTAGAAAGTCATCGTTATGAATTTAGAACGGCTTTTAAGGATATATATCTAATGGTCACGGTGGACATATAAAGCCTGGGACCGAGGGGCCTAGCATACATCAAGCAGTAGCAGATACAGAGGCTCGAGATACATTTAGTAACTGCTATATTGGCCAGCTGATGGCTTAATGTCCCAAGAGATGTTTGTCTCTGACTCGTCATCACTCTACTGGTGAGGAACAGAATCCAGCAGCGTGAGCTGCCACACAGTCAACATTTGCATTCGGGTCAGATGTCACCTGGGTTCTGACCCACACCATTAGGAGAGAGCCTGATCAATCAATTCCAAACATGTGTTTACACTGTACCTTTAAACTGTGGAGATGGGTTTTTTATGGACTCTTGGTGCGATTCTAATCATCTGTGAGAAGTCATGGGATAACCCAATAATGTGTCTTCTGGGTCGTTTCCCTGCCACATAGGAAAAGACCATCAAAAACGACAAGCCCAGAAGGTGGTTACTTGTCGCTGATTTAATATTCATTGTGTACCTTGGGTGTCAAAGATGTTACAGTAAGAGGGGGGGAAAGCATTCACTGGATCTGAGGCTGTGCACTAGCAACTAGAGAATGATGCTAATAGCCTTTGGAAGCTAATAATCTATAACTGGCAGCATCACCCATTCCTGTCCTGGACAGTGTGATCCTCCACGAGGACATCTGGCAAGGTCTCAAGACACTTAGTTTTCACTACTGGGGGTGGGAGGGAGGAGCTATTGGCCTCTGGCAGGTACAAGCCAGGGATGCTGCTAAACATTTGACAATACCCCATAGCAATTGTTCAGCTCAAAATGACAATACTGCTGAGTGTGAGAAACCCTGCCATGGAGGACACCGGGGGAGTAGTGGGGAGAATATAATACATCCTTCTGTGTACATGGCAAGGAAGGCCGTCAGCTGTATGGGGCAGAGTGAGGTCAAAAGCTATGGGGAGATCACTGTAACCACAACTTTGAAACTTTCTTTCTGAGTGCTAAGCCTCTGAAATTCTTCTAGTGGAAAGATGCTCTACATTTGCAAATATCTATATACGTTCAGTACACCTGCTTTCCTGCAGTACTTCAAGTTCATGAGCTTTGGAGACAAGCTGCATTGCAAAGGCCTCCCTCTGTCACTGACTGCGTAGCCACAGGAAAGGCACTCTCTGAGCCTGCTGTCTTCATCTGAGAGCCAATAATCCCTGACCCAAAGGCTGTTGCGAAGGTTGAAGAAATGTGTGAAGTATCAACCCTTGTGACTAGTACAAAGTAATAGAGAATATGTAGTCACATTTTGTGTACCAGCTGATTTTCTTAAACCTCGGGTACAGTGTTTTTAAGTAAAATTTTATTTTTCAATCACAACATACACTCAATATTATTTTGTATCAGTTTCACATACTCATCATAGTGTTTAGACAGTTATGTATTTACACAGTGTACCCCTTATATTTCCAGTACCCACCTGGCACTATTGTAATGACCATGTAATAGTCATCGCAGTAGTGTTGACTGTGCTTCCTATGTACCAGTTTGTACCTCAGTCCCTTCTCCTTTTTAACCCAGTCTCCCAGCACCCCTCCCCTCTGGCAACCATCAGTATGTTCTCTGTATCCATGTATCTTTTTTTGTTCTGTTCATTTTTGTTCTTTAGATGCCACACGTAAGTGAAATCACATGGTACATGTCTTTCTCTGACAGACTTATTTCACTTAGCATGATACCCTCTAGGTCCATCCATGCTGTTGCCAATGGTAAGATCTCATTCTTTTTTGTGCCTGAGCATTATTTCACTGTATATATGCACCATCGCTTTCTTAACCACTCACCTGTTGGTGAGCACTTGGATTGCTCCCATATCTTCACTGTTGTAAATAACACTCCAGTGACCATGAGGGGTGCATATCATATTTTGAATTAGTTTCTGGGTTTCTTTGGATATATACCTAAAAGTGGAATTGCTGGGTCATAAGGCAGTTCCACTTTTAATTTTCTGGGGGACCTCCATTCTCTTTTCCACAGTGACTGCACCAGTCTGCATTCCCACAAACAGTACATGAGGGGTCCCTTATCTCCACATCCTCTCCAACATTTGTTGTTTGTTGATTCATTGATGGTAGCCATTCTGACAGCTGTGAGTTGATAGCTCATTACGATTTTAATTTGCATCTCTCTGATGATTAGTGATGTTGAGCATCTTTTCATATGTCTAGTGCCCATTTGTTTTCCTCTTTGGAGACGTGTCTGTACAGATCCTCTGCCCATTTTTTAATTGCATCTTTTTTAGTGTTGAGATGTATGAGTTTTTTTATATATATAAATTTTGGATATTAGCCCCGTATCAGGTATATCATTGGAAAATATTTTCTTCCATTTAATAAGTTGTCTTTTCATTTTGTTGATACTTTCCTTCGATGTGCAAAAAATTTTTAGTTTGATACAGTCCCATTTGTGTTTTTTTTTTCCTATTGTCTTCCTTGCAGAAGGAAAAACAGCAGCAAAAAATTTGGTTACAGAAGTGTCAGAGATTTTCCTGCCTGTGTTTCTTTCTAGGAGTTTTATGGTTTCAATTCTTACATTTGGTCTTTAACACATTTCAAGTTCACTCTTGGGTGTGGTGTAAGGTGGTCTAGTTTCATTTTTTTCTTGCTTATATTGTTTCAGTTTTTAACACCATTTATTGAACAGACTTTCTTTACCCCATGATATGTTCTTGCCTCCTTTGTCATGTTATGTGAATTGATGAGGTAGGCATGGGTCTGTTTCTGGGTTCTTTATTCTTTTCCATTGCTCTGCATGTCTTTTATATGCCAGTAACATGCTCTTTTGATTACTAAGGCCGTGTAGTATAGATTGATATCAGGTAGCGTGATACCTCTGACTTCATTCTTCTTTCTCAAAATTTTGTGGCTATTCAGAGTCTTTTGTGGTACCACATAAATTTTGGATGATTTATTCTAGTTCTGTGAAAAACACCATGGGTATTTTGATAAGAATTGCGTTGAATCTATGCATTGCTTTGGGTAATATGGATATTTTAATGATGTTAATTCTTCCTATACATGAGTATGGTATATGCTTCCATTTATTTGTATCTACTTCTATTTCCTTCTTCATTGTATTCTAATTTTCCAAGTACAACTCTTTTACATCCTTAGTTAGATTTATTGCTAGGTTTTTATTTTATTTTTGATGCAATTGTTAATGGGATTGTTTTCTTCATTTCCTTTCCTGATAATTCATTATTAGAATATAAAAATGCAATCAATTTCTGAATGTTAATTTTGTATCCAGCTACTTTACTAAATTTACTTATCAATTTTAGTAGTTTTTTGGTGGAATCTTTAAAGTTCTGCTCATACAGTTTTGTGCCATCTACAAATAATGACAGTTTTGGTTCTTCCTTTGCAATTTAGATGTGTTTTTCTTTTCTTCTTTTTGTCTCATTGCTGTGGCTAGGACTTTCAGGCCTGTGTTGAAGAAGAGTGGACACCCCTGTCTTGTTCCTTATAGGGGAAACGCTTTCAGTTTTTCACAAATATTAGCTGTGAGTTCGTCACGTATGGCCTTTATTATGTTAAGGTAATAACATTTTATCAGAAATGGTGCTGGATTTCATCAAATGCTTCTTCTGCAACTATTGATAGGATTGTATAATTTTTATTTTTCATTTTATTTATGTGGTATATCACATTTATTGATTTTGGATATTGTACCAACCTTGCATCCTTGGAATAAATTCACTTGATCATGGTGTATGATCTTATTAATGTATTGCTGTCTCTGTTCTGTTAATATTTTGTTGAGGATTTTTGTATATGTGTTCATCAGGGATATTAGCCTATAATTTTCTTCCTTTTCAGTGTCTTTATCTAATTTTGGAATTAGGATAATAGTGGCCTCATAAAATGAACTTGAAGTCTTCCTTCCTCTTAAGTTTTTCAGAATAGTTTTGGAAAGATAGGTGTTAGTTCTTCTTTGAATGTTGGTTAAAATTTACCTGTAAAGCCATCTGGTCCAAGACTTTTGTTTGTTGGGAGGTTTTGTTTGTTTGCTTTTGTTTTTTACTACTGCTTCAATTTTGTTTGTTGCAGTTAGTCTTTTCAGATTCTCTGGTTCTTCTTGTAAAGTTTTGTAAAATTGTACCTTTTTAGGGATTTATCCATTTCCTCCAGATTATCTAATTTATTTACATACAGTTGTTTGTAATGTTTATTTATAATCCTTTGTATTTTTGTGATGTCAGTTGTTACTTCTCCTCTTTCGTTTCTAATCTTATTTACTTGGTTTTTTTTTTCTTGATGAGTCTGGTTAAAGGTTTTTCAATCTTGTTTATCTTTTTAAAAAAGAACCAGCTCTTGGTTTCACAGATTTTTTTCTACTTTTTTAGACTCTGTTTTATGTATTTTTGCTCTGATCTGTATTACTTCCTTCCTTCTTCTCACTTTGGATTTGTTATTCTTTCTCTAGATCCTTTAGGTCTATCTAAGGTTAGATTGTTTATTTGAGAGGCTTGTTGAGGTAGGCTTGTTTTGCTATGAAGTTCCCTCTTAGGACGGCTTTCACTGTGTCCCGTAGATTCAAATTTGTTGTGTTTCATTTTCATTTATCTCATGGTATCTTTTTATTTCTTCCTTAGTCTTATTGTTAACCCACTTATCCTTAGTAACATGTTATTTGGTCTCCATATGTTTCTGTGTTTTTCATTTTTTCTGTAATTGAGTTCTACTTTCATACCATTGTGGTTAGAGAAGATGCTTGATATGACTTCAAACTTTTAAAATTTACTGATACTTGTTTTGTGGCCTAACGTGTGGTCTGTCCTAGAAAATGTTCCATGTACACTCGAAAAGAATGTATATTCTGTTGCTGTGGGGTAAAATGCTCTAAAGATATCAGTTAAATCCATCTGACCTAGTGTGTCATTTAAGGTTGCTATTTCCTTATTGATATTCTGTCTGGAAGATTTATCCATTGATGTCACTGGGCTGATAAAGTACCCTACTCTGACTCAATTGCTGTCAGTCTCTCCTTTTGTGTCAATCAATATTTCTCTTATATATTCAGGTGCTCCTATGTTGGGCACATAAATATTTATGAACATATCCTCTTGTTGGACTGATCCCTTCATTATTATGTATGTCCCTCTTGTCTCTTACTATAGCCTTTGTTTTAAAGTCTATGTTGTATGATATAAATATTGCCACACTAGTTTTGTAAAGTTTCCATTTGCATGAAGTAAATTTTTCTATCCCTTACTTTCAGTCTGTGTGTATCTTTTGATCTGAAGTGGGTCTCTTGCAGAAAGCATATACGTGGGTCTTGTTTTCTTATCCATTCAGGTGCCCTGTGTCTTTTGATTAGAACATTTTCATTTATAGTGATTATTTATAGCTCCATATTTATTGCCATTTTATTATATATATTTATGTTCCTCTTTTTTTTTTTCTTTCTTCTTAAAGAAGGCATGTTAACATTTCTTGGAACACTGGTTTGGTGGTGGTGAACTCCTTTAGCTTCTTCTTCTCTGTGAAGCTCTTTCTTTCTCCTTCAATTTTAAATAATAGCCTTGTTGGGTAGAGTAGTGTTGGTTGTAGGACACTTTGAATATTTTGTTCCAGTCCCTTCTGCCCTGAAATGTTTCTGTTGAGAAACCAGCTGATAGTCTTATGGGATTTCCCCTGTAGGTAATTAACTGTCTATTTCTTGCTGCTTTTAAGATTATGTCTTTGTATTTAAGCTTTGCCATTTTAATTGTGATATGTCTCACTGTGGACCTCTTTGCGTTTATTTTGTTTGGGATTCTCTAATCTTTCTGGACTTGTGTGCCTTTTTTCTTCACCACGTTAGAGAAATTTTTGGTCATTATTTTTTCAAATACGTTCTCAGTCCCTTGCTTTCTTCTCCATCTATGATGTACCCTATGATGTAGATGTTGCTGTGCTTGATTTTGTTCTAGATGTCCCTTAAACTATCCTCAATTTTTTATTTTTATTTTTTGCTGCTGCTATGATTGTTTTCTGTTACCTTGTCTTCCAAGTTGCTGGTTCCATGCTCTGCTTCATCTAAGCTGATATTGATTCCTTCATGTGTATTCTTCCTTTCAGGTGTTATAATCTTCATTTCTGACTGGTTCTTTTCTATGGTTTCTATATCCTTTTTTATTCTTACTATTTCTTCTAAAACAAATAGCTATGTCAATGGATTTACTTTTATCCAGTGTTAATTTACTCTGAAAGCAGCATCAGAAAGAACTTATGAATTAATTCATAGCCCCAAGTACTACTTCTTTACATTGATAACTTCCCCATCGAATGTGTGGCAATGCTGATAATTTTTGTTGTTCTGTTTTTGTCAGGGAGGATAGTGGTATTTTCCCATTTGGGCAAAGTCCAGCACTGGCTTGTAGAAGACGATGAAAATTTGATGTATAAATGAATTCAATGGAAAGTAAAGGTACACTAAAGGTATCTATGAAAGAAAAGATATGAATAATAATACATGGAAAATGTAAGTATCTCCATGACTGATGCGGCTCAGTAGGTCGGGCATCATCCCTCGAACCAAAAGGTTGCCCGAGTTTGATTCCAAGTCAGAGTACTTGCCTGGGTTGAGGGCCAGGTCCCCGCCCCGGTTGGGGAGATGCAAGGGGCAACCCGACATATGTTTCTCTTGCACATCAATATTTCTCTCCCCTTCTTTCTCCCCTCCTTTTCCTATCTCTAAAAATAAATAAATAAAATCTAAAAACAAGAAAATAAAATATAAACATCAATTGAGTGACACAGTCTTAACATAGTTCTTCATTCTAAGATGTACATTTGTATTCTTATTTATGCATTCAGAAATGGGGTGCGTCTTACCATCAGTGGTGTTTCACCATTGCTATTGGCTAAGCAGCAGTCATGACAAATTGTTATTGCAATGCTTAAACTTGATTATAGCTGTTTGTATTGTCACACTTCAACTGAGTTGATATGCATGTTGGTTATACGCATTTTAAGTGTAATTGTTGTTTACAATGTCTTCATGAAATAGCATAAAAGTGAAAAGCTGTCATGTGCCTCAAAAGCATGGATATTAAATATTGTCTTATTAGGCTTGAAGTCAAGGAAAAATATTTGTTATTGGATAAATTATTGCAATCTAATTTTTCTTTCAAAAAAAAAAAAAACAAATAGGTGTTTTACAAGCCCTAAGAAAAGGGAAAGACCCACAGGTAGATACACAGATGAGAGAAACTTAAAACAACGCTCAGCTGCAATGACCAACTTACACATCTCCGAGTTAACATTAAAACTTTGTTATCAATGTATTCACTTTCTTTGTGGTTCAAGAACACTGGTGTCTTTAGAAATATGCTAGTCACTTGTCAAGTTTAGAGAAATAGGCAGTATTCGACCAGGCTATTGAAGACCGGTGAAATGTTTCCTGGCTCTTTAAAAACAGATACTGAGCAGGTGTTCTGGAAAGTCAAAACTCAGGACTAAGCAATGCTTCATTCAGGAGGGAGTGAATGGACCAGTCTGGCTGAAATGCACATTAACATAAGGGAGAAGTGGAAAGGAAGACTAAGAAGACAGAATTGGCCTAACTCTGAGGAATCTGAATGTCAGACTAAAGAACTTGTATTTTACTTTAAATTGTCCCTCCAAATCAATTTGGGGCCATTTTCTAACATTTTCCAATTGACAGTAAGAGTGATCCTTCAAAAGTGTACTCAAAACATTTTGATACATATGAAACAGATTTGATGACAACTTCCTTTTGCTCTTTGAACAAAGTTCCAGTTCTTTCAAGATCCTGAATAATCTGGTACTTCACTCCAATACCTATCCTTCTGCCCCTCGACTCAAGAGCCGTAAGCGTCTGCCTCTCTCTTTTTCTGATTTCATCCTTCACAAATTCTACTGCCTTTCCATGGACTCTTCTCCCTCCTTTACCCTCACCCCACATCCATTCTTCTGAGAAACTCTTAGACTTCTTTTAAGATTTGGTAAAAATGTCCCACCGCTCAGGGAAGCTTCCGCCAACCCCTGCTCTCGAGAACGTCCTCTGTGATTTGCTGTCATTGTTCAGTCTTCTGCTTTCATAGCACATGTGGTCAACGTAGACACATAATTGTCTGTATGGTTATTCCTTTAACTCTTCTATCCTGTAGACCTTCTTTATCTGGTTTACAGTTAGATTTCGAAGGCTGAGCCCTGCACCTGGTATATAGGAAGCGATCAATAAGTATTCAATAAATAAATGAATGAATGAATTTAATAAAAAAGTAAACATATACTGATAATATATAAAGAAAAAAGGTATGAAAAATAGCCACTTTGGAAAACCTGCTGATTATTTTATCTGGAATGAATTAGTAAGGATTTAATTAAAGAAAACCTTAGCATTTCCTTCTTTCAGGCCCCTTTGAGGGGCAGCCATATCATGTTACTGCTTTTACTTGCACTATCTATCTTTCCACTGAACTGATTGTAAGGTTTTTAAAGACAGGACGAGGGCTTCTTTCTGTCTGCAGTGTTCATCACAAAGCCTGGCACGAAGTAGACACGCTGTAAATTTCATTTCAAAGAATGGGTTTTTATTAACCACAATCCAACCATTATAGGGATGAGTCTGCTATGACTTTATGAGTATTCTCGATACGCATGACCCTTCAAAATATTTTTTCTTAGCTGAGTAGTCTCTGCATCTATTCCATCACTCTTGATAGAAATATGGACTAGGCTTTCCTAGTGACAATGAATTAGATCTCAGGATTGGACAGAGTTTCATTAACTTTTTTGAACCTTTGGTAGTAGTCACATAAAACCAGCAATAATTTCCCTCATTAACCTCGTCACTGCCCCCAAAGCATTCAACTAGCCTGAAATAAAAGGACCTTCAAATGCCCTGAAGACAGATGCCAAGTCTAGCAGAGATACACTTACAATACAAAAGAGGAGGGGGAGAGAGAAAAAAAAGAGGAAAAAACACCTCAAGTTCCTGATCATCCTGGGTAGGACTTCTCTAAATTAACTATGTACGCTCATCACCTGGAGATCGTGATAAAATGCAGATTCTGAACAATCGGTCAGGGAGGCGTCTGAGATTCTGCAGTTCTAACAAGCTCCCTGTGACAGCAGTTGAATGGAACCTGTGGGTGGGCTGATCACCCTTTGGGCAGTATTCATCAGGGTCCTCCAGAGAAACAGACCCAGAAGGATGCTTATTTTAAGGCATTCCCTCACGGGATTATGGAGACCGGCAATCCCAAAGCTGCAGGTTGGACCAGCAGGCTGGAGACCCAGGGAAGAGCCAATGTTGCTGTGGAAGTTAAAAGGCCTCTGTGGGCAGAATTTTCTTCTTTCTGGGAGGAGGTAAGCCTTTGTTCTTTGAAGACCTTCAGCTGATCGGATGAGGCTCACGCACATTACAGAGGGCAACCTACTTAGCCAGTCTGCAGATTTAAGTGCTGATCTCCTCTGCAAAAAACACCTTCACAGAAACGTGTTGAACCAAATATCCAGGTGCCACGGCTCAGCCAAGTTGACATATATTATAAAACTCACCATTACAAACAACATGGATCTAGGGAAATGCTTGGTTCTTAATTAGAATAGTTATGTTTGATTTGCTTTATCAGATACATCATAAATTCACTGCCTGGCAAAAAAAGGATGAGACTTTGAAAAATGGAACACTAAACTTCCTGCATTAAAATAGAAAGCCATATTAAAGAATACAAAATATCTTTCTTTTCTGAAAACTGATATACTTAAAATAACACTGTGTATGTAAACAACTTGATAGTAGAACAGTATCATGTCTGAACTACCTCTTCGAGCTTTAGTGGGTCTCTAGGAAAGCACCAGCATTTTTATTCTGATGCAATGCGAACGCGGCAGTCAAAATCACTAAGTGTCGAACCTGAAGGCATCTCATGTTGGTGCCACAGCGTGCTGCCTGAAGGTCTTGGGGTGGTTCCTTAACATCTCTGAGCATCAATTTACTCACATAAAAGAGGGATTAAAACCATTCGTTTTGTGAATTGTCTCATAATTAAAACTCTTATATCACCACTGCCTTCTTTAAGTTGGTTTTTATAATCCTTGACAATGCGAGGGCCATTTTGTCTCCAGTATTTAACACATGCTTTGGATTTGCAATATTTGTGGCATGAATGCATGCCAATAAACAAAGCACTTAATGAATAGCAGCTTTGGTTGGTAGGCAGCCACTGCACTTCCTTTGTAGGGCAAAGAAGAAATAAAACCATTTTAGAGTAAATATCATTACATAGAACTGTAGCCTACCTCTGTTTTCCCCCGGATTTTTAGACTGAGACCCGAACATGGAAATTAAGGCCACATCTGTGCAAATTATGGTAATGTAATTCATTACCATAAAATGTAATGAATTACATTACAGTTCTCTACTGTTGTCATGTTGCTCTCATGCAGTATCCTATTTGACTTTGACCCTCGCATTGAGCCCTGACAGGCTTGCAGAACAGATATTAATATTCTTATGTTCCATTAGAGGAAATTGGAGTTTATGTAGATGAGAGAATTATAAAGCTCCAAATCGTATAGCAAGCAAGTGAAAATATCTTCAAGCCCAGCCTTTTGATTCCAGGTCCTATGTTTTGATCATATCATAGTTGTTTCTATCAATCTCTTAAATGTATTCTGCATTGATGATACTTTCCTTCTGTCATCCTCACACATAAGCAATCGATTACTATTTCATATTAGGTACTCCAAGCCAGCTTCTTATGTGAGGCCTAATACTATTTTTGTTGAAATCGTCATCGCCATTGCTGTTATTCTTTCAAATCAGTTCATTAGTAATAGATTTCATCTAATTAATTATTCTCAGCAATTCTAACCTTATAAAATAACAAAACAAATACACAGACCTTTTTAATTTTTTTACATATAAATACTTAATTTGGAAATGTATCTAAAGAGAAAGCCACGAAAATATATTTTCTATCCTCTCTATGTGTTGCAGTTAATGAAGCAGGATTGAGAAAGTTGAACAATATAAAAGAGTTCTTTCATGGTCCTTACATTTAAGAACAATTTATGTAATGGTTCACTTAAAATTTTCCATTTACTTTTCTGGTCAGCTATCATGTGGAAACATATCGTTTTAGTTTAATTGATTTTCCTAATTCTAGTAACTATAGAATGCAGTTATTTTGTGATCCTAATCAGACTACTCTAAAAATAGTTGGTAATTTAAAAACAAAACGTTAAGTTTTGTATTTTATTTGAATTTGATAGAACAGTTAAATAAGGGTTGCCCCCAAGATATACCTAGTTTAAATTGTGAACTTCCCAAATTCTATGTTGGTCACGACCATAGTTTTCTCTTCTCCCCTACAGGAAAGAAAAAGATATTGCCCTATCGAGTGTGGTAGTTTCATTTTTATTGTTTCAGGTCGCTGTCTGTCTCATATATATGTATTTTTTAATTTAAATATGCTTCTTTGTTTTAGAGAGAGAGGAAGGGAGAGAGATAGAGAATCATTGATTGGTTGCTTCCCACACATGCTCCCAGTAGGGATCGAACCCACAACCTAGATATGTACCCTGACCAGGAATTAGGAATTGAACCCCCAAACTTTTGGTGTATGGGATGATGCTCCAAGCAACTGAATCACACTGGCAAGGGCTGTCTCATGTATTATTAAACTGAAAGATTCACATCTGCAACTGTGCTTAGCCAAAAGAGGAAAAAAAAAAAAAACCCTAAACTAAACTTTTTCCAAGTTTAACAGGTTTGCAGGTCCATCTGGATACATAGAATTATCTGCTTGTCCTGTCACTCTTCATCCCCCCAAACAGATTTTCTTTCTTAGGATTTTAAGTTTAATTTTTGCAAGGAAAGTTCTTATACTTGTCCATACATTGTAGGGAGAGATGAGGCATGGATTTGACTTAAAAGGCCAAACCTTCTCTTAGTTACCTGCTTAAATTCTTGGAACCAAGCCTAAACTTTAAGTAGCAATTTAAACAGTAAATAAATTCTGCTAATGGCTATTAGATTGCTAGCTGGGGAGATTAGTATAGGGAGTAATTCTAATTAAATAGAGAACACTAAAGAGAGCTGAAACGTTTCAAGAGTAGATTTTTGTCTCCCATGCCTCATTAAGAATATAAAACCAGCGTCTATCGTGAGAAGGACAACCTTTCAAAGGACTGCTCTTTTGCCATAAAGAGGCTGTATAACCTTCATTTTCAAATTTTACATTCCTTTTTCAGTAGCAAAGGGTAATTTTATTGCCCAAATCCAATTAAAACCATGCTAAATCACCATGTTCTATTTTAAGTTAACAATTTATGTCCCATTTAGACACATAAAAAAGCCGTCTTCAGCCACTGGAGCAGAATGTAAGAATGCAGATTCTTGCCTGCCAGTGGTTTTCAGATGAGGCCTGGAGTAGTGGACCCAGCGTCCCCGCAGCCGCAGCCTGCTAAGTAGGACTTCCAAAGAGAAGCGAAGAAGGAGACAGGTGTGGAGTCACTGAGTAATTTGGTTTGCCTGATAGTCTTAGCAATTCAAAGATTAATTGAATGATTCATTAAGTTAATTTTTTTTAAGTAGCTGAATTTTCTGGTAAGCTGAACTATGAAAGTCTTACAGATGAAAGTCTTGTAATTTCTTTTGGTCCTTTCTCCACTAATATGAGCTAGTGCTAGTTCTACAGCCTTTGCCTTGGCTCCTGGACCCATGTCTGTTCTGCAGGTATCAAAAACACAAAAGCATTTAGTACAGGAGTGACCGCAATTTATTCATTTTTTAATGCATGTTAAACGGGATAGTTGAAAACCAAAGCTTAGACATTCAGAGAGGAAAGAATACTTTTATAATTTTTTTCTTTTTCAATTACAGTTTACATTCAACAATATTTTAGTTTCAAGTGTATGGCACAGTGGTTAGCCAATCATGTACTTTACGAGTGCCCCCCATCCCCCACCAGTATTTCAGATACTCACCTGGTCCCATCCACAGTTATGATATTATTGACTGTATTCTTTATGCTGCAATTGACAGCCTGTGACTATTCTGTAACTACCAATGTGTCCTTCTCAATCCCTGCTCTCTCGCCCAGTCCCCCACCCCCTCCCCTCTGTCACCATCAGTATGTTGTTTGTATCTATGAGTCTGTTTCTATTTTGCTTGTTTAGTTTGTTCATTAAATTCCACATATAAGTGAAATCACATGGTATTCGTCTTTCTCTGTCTGCCTTATTCCACTGACAATAGCCAGAAAAGAAATTACTTTCAAATTTTCAAATAAATTTTTTGGGAATCTCTCCAAGAGAGGAGGATACTGAAAATTCCCCTGGGGCACCCACTCCTCAGAGCTTGAGGTAGCAAACCTAACCAAATCTTAGGCAAGAGGAAGGGCCAGGTGCTGAGTTCTAGCTCCTTCTTTCCTTCACTCTGTTGTTGCCCACTCCTAGTTCTCCGTGTGGAACTCGAACAAATTATGCTACAGAGCTGCAATAGATTAAGTCTCTATGGTCACTGTAGGTTGGTCTTTTACAAGGAATATACGTGCTGGTGGGAAGCACTCTGTAACTAAGATTCCTCTGAGTCATTTTATTTACTAGTTTATTTGCTTGTTTTATTAAGGGAGTAATTTCTTACAAAAATAAATGGTACAGTTTACGTATTTACTCTACTTACTCATTGAAGCAGTGTCCAGAAAGAACATGAACTTTGAAGTCTGCAGTATCCTAATTTGATCCCTGCTCTGCCAGGAAAAAAAAAACTGTGTTTAACCTTTCTGAATTTCTTCATCCTTCTTGAAGGAAAAAGTAGTACTTACCTCTTAAGGCTTATAAGAATTCACGATAAGATAGGTATGTGCATTTTTAAGCACAGCACGCATCTCCTGGAAAGTGGCTGATAAGTTTTAGTTAGATTTTATCTCCAATTCTCTTCACGTCTCCTAATCATATCAATCTCTGACGTGAGAGCCCGAGTCTCTCCTGATACCTGTGGCTTTGATGTTTCAGCTTTAGATTTGTAGTTAATCCAGATACTGTGGCTGAATAGCTGCCATTTAGTTCTCTTCCTGCCATAGTGCCCTTCTCCTTCTCATGGGGAAGGGCTGCAATGCTTTCAAGGAGTCACGTTGTTTCTTTCCCTGAGCTGTTCATGTATCAGGGAGGAAGCCTAAATTCCAGATGGACTCCTGGAGGCCAGGATGTTTTGAGAGCCTAGGGTGTTGGCATTACCTGAGGCATAATCATGTGGAAAAATCCCTCTAAGCTCCAGCAATCTGAATGTCCTGTTGTCTCTAAAAATGATGGGAGCCCTTTCTTTTCTGCAACATAATTACACTATGTCTTTAGAGAACAAATGTAGCTTCTGATAGCATGTCCTCCTACACCAAGGGAGAGGACCTTGCTTTGGACCAGGCAGAGGGGTGCTGGGATCTAGTACAGCCAGGCCTGCCACGCATGCAAAGCGGTGGCAGCACCGGGTGTCAAACCTCCAGGTGGGCCTGCAGAGCCAACCTCCCATGAGGCTGCAACAATTGCACCGGCCTTCCTCGTTTTCTTACACCCTCCCACATACGTTGCTCCTGCAGCCAATAGTGCAACGTATGGAAGTAACATGACCAAAGGGAGTAACTGGATAACACTTCCTAAAGTGAGTCCTATCCCAAGGTCATTCTATTCTCTCTCTCTCTTCCTCTCTCCTGTAGAAATTAGAAGCTACGAGTATAAATTGCTCATTGAAAGACAATGATAAGAATGTTAGGTTTCAGGGAAACTCAGAGTTTCATGAAGCAGTTCAGCAGAGACAAATCTTACAGGTAAAATGCCAGGGCAGCACATTTCACATCAAGAAAAGGTGCCTTATAACACAGAACTATTTTTCAGTTGCTTGATTGCTCAAAGAAATGCCTTGTCCATCTGTTTAAGGACAGTAAATTATCGGCAGTAAATAATTTGCACAAATGCTTTGCGCCTTCACTGCGAGGCGATCTCTCTGCACAGGGCATGGGGTGGCGGGGGAACGAGGGTTGGGGGGCATTTTTCATAAGTGAGAAATTGTGGCATAAACGGAGCAACGGCGAGGAGAACGGGGTTCGGGTCCTGACTGTCACTAACTGTGTAGCAGCAGGCGAGTCTTTTAGCCAGTTTTGTTTCCTGGGAAGTAGGAGAATTGGAGGAACACATAATCACTGAAATCACAGAAATAATAGGTTCTGCTTTTGGTGAAGAGAAAAGTAGAACTTGGCACTAGCCACACTCTGGCATCACTTTTTTTTAAATCTGGTCACAAAGAAGCAGTTCCTCAGTTTCTTCCACCACTCCTACCATCCCAAAAAGTGCGTTCTCAACCCTCCACGTTACTCCCGAACACAGGAAACTAAATTTTCCACACAATAAATGGATATCCTGTGGAGTTCGTGACACTGGATTTGTGTATACTGTAAAAAAAGAAAGAAAGAAAAAAGACAAACCCTGCCTGGGCAGCTCAGTTGGTTAGAGCATCATCCCTGCTACGCCAAGGTTGTAGGTTCAATCCCCAGTCAGAGCACATACAAGAATAAGCCAATGAATTCATCAATAAGTTGAACAACAAATTGATGTTTCTCTCTCTCTCTCTCCCAAATTGATTTTAAAAAAAACATAAAGACAGCTGATTGTCAATTTAAAGGAAATTTCCTTAACTGAGTAGTTCTTGTTTAGTGAATAAGTTTACTTTGAATAAACTGTTACTCTCTGTTCAAAAATGTTCTTTTCAAGAAGTAACAAATCATTTCATACATCAATACATGGTTTTTTGCTTTTATTGAAACCAATATTTCCAAGCAAATTTCCTCTTTTTGCCTGAATGGTCTAGAGAACTAGCCTCCCAAGTGGGGTGGAGGCTCCCCAGAAGTCACTAGACTATGGAAAAAGCATACCTATGCTTTACTTTAAAAATAACAAAAAAATAATTTTTGTACTATTTAATACAGGGACACACTCGAGTGACTTCAGAGGGCTCATCCAAGTGTCGCTCACGTCACATGTGGTGGTGGGGAGCAGAGCGCTGAGGGAGGACAAGGGGTGAAAATCGCCCTCTCTCCAGTACTTTGCTTTCAGCCTGTACCAATATTTGGCAGTTACGTTTTCTGGGTTAAGTGCATTTGCCCATTATATGATCTAGTTTAAACTAACCTAATATAACACTCAAAGCCCAAACATAGGCTTACAAATTTAATTCTGATCATGTGAGTGAGCAGTAAGAAAATGACGGCACTCCAAGTCTACGTTCTTCATGGGTCAAGGTCAATGGAAAGAACAATGGTCATCACAGAAAATCTGAGAAAAAAATGCATGCAAGGTATGGACTTCTATTCACCAGCATTAGCAATCAAACACACCTTAAATGTTTATTCTATATATACTACTTTGCAGCATGTCTTTTTCCCAACATTTCCATCTATCAAACCAATTATTAATATTCACTAAACCTGACCACCTAACCTAGAATCAGATTTTAAAGCCACTGTGTCACAAAACATCCAATTAATAATAAAATTAAAGATATTCAATGATAGCAATTTTATTATTTGTAGTAGAAGCAAGTTCATTTTTGTGCAGTTAATATGATAAATAATTATTGTAAAGCAGTTCTCATTCTATTTTTGTTCTACCCTTTTAATTTTTGCTGTATTTTATTATGAACGTAGCATATCAACATAGCAACACTTGTGTATTTATGACAGTGCACTCTAAACTTGTGCTGATGTGTTCATGAACCCATATATTTAGTTTTTCTTCAGTTAGAGAACAATGTAGACCAGGATTTGAGAGAGGCATTTACTCCCTAGAGAATTTGGGGCAAGTGTCTCCAGTTTCTCATCAGAATGATGGGAATGATAATTGTACCCAATTCGTATGATTTTAGCGAGAACTAAATGGGTGTGTATCTTGTGGAAAGGACTTGACATAGAGCAGGCGTAATATCCATTTGCTAGATACCCACCTATTCCTTCACATGTTCATCTGTTCACTCACGTTCCTACAGCGGCATTACCCAAACTTCGTTCTAATACACTGTTCTGGAAAAATGTCTGTGTAACTTTGAGCAATGCTGCATACTCACAGATTTGCAAAAGAAATTATTATGTTAATAATTTTTAACTTTCCTAAAGTAAATAAGCCTGTTTAATTTTACTTGATTCTTCATTTCTCAGATGTACTTGACCCATACACTTTTATTTATTTGTTTATTTATTTATTTATTTTACAGATTTTATTTATTTATCTTTAGAGGGAAAGGGAAGGAGAGAGGGAGAGAAATAACAATGTATGGTTGCCTCTCATGTGTCCCCTGATGGGAACTGATCTGTGACCCAGGCATGTTCCCTGCACGGTTGTTTGGTTCCCAGGCCCGCGCTCAATCCACGGAGCTACACCAGCCAGGGCTAAACTTTTATTTTTTTAAGGAACACATGAATTAATTGTATATCTAAAATGCAGTTTGGGAAAACTGCCTTTCTGATCATTTATGTCTCCATATTGTTCTGCTACCTATTCGACATGAATATTTAAATGTAGGCAGGTCGATCCAAACGCCCAGTGTCCAGGTTGGTGATCGGAGAACACGCATACTTTAGGTGAGCTCTGATTCTGCTCACAGCGTGTCCCTTTACTGTGGCACTTCACAGAAAGGAAAAGGACACCAAGACAACTAACGCCACGATAGCACAGCGGCTTCACTGGGGAGGAGAGGGGGACTCAAATTCTCAGGCTGTTAAAATAAATGAACTTAAACATCCCTTGACCTCTCTGTTACAGAACATGAATCAGGTATGAACATTGCCGAGCACAAATTTAGCAGCAGACTCTCCAGGGAGAGTTTGCAAAGTACAGTACACTGCTGTTAACTCTCTGAGAAGAATGAGTTCCCATTTCCGCCTCTGCTGCTTGAGGTCAAAGTCAGCCCAGCAGAGTCGCTGTGCCCCTTCCTCATGGGAAAGCCACATTTCCTTCCAATCTGTAAAAACTTCTCTGAACAGCTGTCGGCATCAGCTAGCAAAACTTCTAACCCTTTCTGAAAACAGCAAACAAAGGACATGGAGATTTCGGACATCCTTGTTTAAAATGTCACTGAAAATTTTCCTGGTTCTTTTTATACTCCATGTGTGTGTATATGTGCCCTTTTGATAACCATTCCTATATACCCCTGGAAATTCATATTTCGATATTAATGTTTCTGGAAAAAGCAGTTCAGTAATAGTATTTCTGAAAAAATATGTGTAAGACATAAAATGAAAAGCAAAATACAATGGAAGAAGCGTCTTAAAATGTTTTAAGAAAACTGAATAGCCTTGAGTAAACAGAACTATTTCCAGTAATAACAACAATTTTTGGAGCATTTTTAAAAAATAAAATACAGCTTAAAGATATGTTTCATAAATCACTGAGATGTGTAAATAAAGGACACTATCTATGTAACTTCCTAGATCAGAAAAGAAACCTTTTTAAAATTTAATTTATTCACTTGTAAGAATAAATACCAGTACATCATATCTGAAGCATAAATAATTCTAAAATCACAAATAATTTATTCTTCAGCGTGGCAAACTTTTGAACAATTTCCAAATTTGTAACACTGTAAATAATATATAATTTAAGACTCTGTTCTTTAAGTTACAGGGATGATGAAAGTTATTTTTCTTGTGAAACGCTGTCATAACTAGTTTATAAATTTGCTAAAGTTAAAAGCCAGATATTTCATAATTATATGATTAATGAGTCTGTTTCTTTAGTTCATGGGTCAGACAGAGGTCTGAGTTAGAGATTTCCTAAGGTTTGTGAAAAAGAAAATATATCCTCCCACCTCCTTTTCTGCCTGAGCAAGCCCAAGGCACCCCTCCTCAGTTCTCTAACACAGCGGTCATTTGGAGTTCTGGCCTGGAAAAGGTCAGAGCTGCTTATTTTCCCATGGGGAGCCTTCTACAAACTTTCTTCCTGAAATGCAGAAATAATCATATAACTCTCCTGCTCAAAATCTTTCCATACTGGGGAGGGCTGAGGGGGTGGGCTGGGATGGGAGTAAAAGGCAGAAAACTGTACCTGAACAACTATTTAAAAAATAAATAAATACATAAATAATTTTTTTGTCCATACTAGTACACATCCTCTACAGGTTGACCCCTTCAACTGCAGTAGACTTAGACAGGAACAGAGCAAGGACAGTGGGCCAGGTGCAGAAGGTCACCAGGGGAGAAAGCCCCTGCTGCCTTATAATGGGCAAAACTGGGAAAGCAAGGACCTTGTCCTCAAGGTCGCCTGTTCTCCCCCAGCACGTCGCCGGTCCTATGGTTTGGACCCTCCCCTGACCCCTCCTTCCCAGGCGCTAGCTAGTTGTGTGGGTTAGACCCCTTAGAGGGGGAACAGAAATGGGACCGGAAAATGGTCCTTAAGCATTAAGTTCCCGGGACAATGAGGTTCTGACCATCATCAAGTACATCCAGGCCTCAGTTGTGTTTCAGCTCCAGACCCAGAAAAGCAGCAAAACTGGACAAGCAATACCAAGCTGATCTCAGAACCAGCTGCATTATCTAATGAACACCTGTCCCGGCGCCAGCCGATCAGTGGAGACCACGACCCTGAAAGGACACACCTGGAAAGCTGATGAATATTCTATTGAGATCCTCCTCTGGGGCATTCCCTAAATTCTCCACCCTTAAAAACCCTTAGGACAAAGAATGCGGCGTGCCCCACCCTTTCCCCTCAGCATCATCTCCCCTTCGGGCTACTATTAACATTACCTCCCTCTCGCCTCAGCTCCAAGGGCCCTTCTTTTGCCTTTGTAACTTGTTTCCCGAACCCATTTCTTCCATGGCTCACATCCTCTTCCTCTGTGACTTTCTAAGTAAAGTTTCTCTGAAGTGTGAGTCTTGTCTCTGAATTCTTTCCTAGCCAGGACTCAAGTATTGAGGTTGCCGAACCAAGTTGTTGCTGACTCTGCCGTCCTGGTGCCATTCCCACTGCCGCCAACACAACTATGCAGCTCTACCAGCTGCATTTCTCTCCCTCCCACCTCAACTTCACCCTTCCTGCAGACAGGCTAAGTCCCTGAAACAACACTCATCACCTATTATTCAAACTGCTGTCTTGGCTGGGAATTCCCATCTTTTACTACTCTTTCATCTGTATCTTTGAATTCCACTGTGAAGCTCACATCCTCCAGAATGCCTTCCGATACCGTCAGCCAGAATTAAACTCCACCTTCTTTACACTCTCATAGCACCTGTTTTGACCTCTGGGATTCCTGGGATTTTTCCAGGATTCTAGCCTGTTTCCTTATTGCATCTTACTGTAGATTCTCCCCCTGGGTCAAAACATCTATCCCCATAAGCAAAGATATTATTGAAATTGAACTGATTCCCAAAGTTATATCTGCACCCCCAACCACTCCTCTTGAGTGTCCCACAGAACCCTGCTCCTTTGCCTGCCTGCCCTGTGCTGGGTGATGCTATCTTCATCCGCCTAGTCGCTCGAGCTATTTTCTAGAATCATCTTTCACTCTTGTTTCTTCCCCATCTTTCACATCCAATGGAATGTCCTAGTTTGGTCAGTAGAATCTCACACACAACTTTGGCATTTGTTTGCTTCTTGTCATCCTCCTGGCCAGTGTGCGACACCAGACTTTGTACATTGTTTGCCTGGACCATTGCACTAGGCTCTTAGCTGGGTTTTCTCTTTCTAGTTAGCTGTGCTTGTTTTGCCTTTCACTTACTGCTAAAGTTATCTTTCTAAAACAACAACATGAGTGACATTGAAAATGCCATTTACAAAGTCAGAGAGAATTTGAGACATGGACCTTGGGAGAGAGATGTCATCTCTTCACACTTCAGTTCCTTAAAGGGCCAAGGAATAAAAACAGTACCTACTTCATGGAATTTTTGTGATGACTCAACAGTATAATGCACATAATGGTCTAGGACAAAATTCATTCCATAAAAATACTCTATTGCAAAGCCTCAAATATGAGCTCTTATTATATATTATCATCACTGTCCTCACCATCATACTGCCTAGACTCTGTGGTGTTGAAAGACTGAATTATTAACCACCATTACATAAAAATGGCCTTTATTGAATAAATAAACTCTGTAGAAGCAGACTGATTGCAAACAATGTCTGCAAGTTGGGACATTTACTATTTAATCCTTTGTCTATGCTATTTTTTTAAATTTACTTTTATTGTATCTTTTCCATTACCATTCATCTGCCTTCAACCCTTGCCCCTGCAATCACCACACTGTTGTCCAGGTCTATGCGTCCTTTTTCCTTTCTGCTGGCTTCCTCTGCTCCTTAACCACCACCACCCACCCCTAACGAGAGCTGTCAGCCTGCTCTCTATCTATGGGTCCGTCTCTGTTTGGCTTGTCAGTTCCATTTGTTCATTTTGCCGTCAGGTCTCTCCTAAAGGGCTGTCACACAGCCTCTAGTTGTGTAGGAGGACAGCTGCTCCTGTGACTCCCAAAGTGAGTTCAACGTATGACGAGAACTTTAATTTTTAAGGCTCATCAATCCAAATATAAATCCCACGTTAATTGAAACAAATCCAACTCTTTTGCTGTGATAAGGTAAAGAAAGTCAGAGCATTTAATGTAAATTAAATACTTTATTGCTTCAAAAATTAAAGTATTTTATTAACCTGAGGAAGAATTCAGGACACTGTATGACCTGGCATGTTTCCAGATTTCTCTCTCCATACTACCCCAACACAAACACACTTTTACATGTCATTACATGTAAAATCATTCTTTTTCTCAATTTAATGTCTTTTCTTATGGGCCTTATGACTCCAGTACCCTCTTTTTGGGTACAAACTCATGGACATGGACAAGAGTGTGGTGATTGCCGGGGGGGAGGTTGGAGAGGGTGAGCGGAGGTGGAGGAGGGAGTGGGGGCATATAAGGTGGTGGGAGGAGCCTTGACTCGGGATGGCGAACACACAATACAGTATCTGGATGACGTATCACAGAACTGTGCACCTGAAACCTATACAAGTGTATTAACCAATGTTACCCCAGTAAATTCAATAAACAACTAATTTAATTAATTAAAAATACTATCAAGGACTAATAGATTTAAAAATCTAATCTATCTATACCATAATTATAAGAAAATATAATTCCTACATTATTCAAACATTGCAGAACACAGGGAAACTGAGGGCTGAAGGAATACGTTTTCCTAGATAATGTTTTGAAGCTAGCAAAACAGTAATACTCAACCAGAGAAAGATATCTTGTAAAAAGGAAAGCATGGACTAAACTCAGTCATGGATATAAGTGCAAAAATCTTTAAAATAATATTAGAGAATTAAATACATGACTGATGAAAACAAACAAATCATTACAATGTAGGGTTTCTGTCCAATTCAAGATAAGTTCAACATATTTTAAAGGATAAAGCATGATACTATTTTATATTTATAAAGAAGACATTTAGTAAAATTCAATATCCACCCGTAATAACAAATTTAATTGGGAGTCAAAAAAATTATTTTATAACGAGTATCTATCTAAATAAATGGTAAATATTAGAATTTAAAAATGAAACTTAGAAAAATTTTCACAGAATCAGAAACCTATCAAGGATATATTTTACATCCATTTATTCTTTCAGCGGTTATTTGTTGAGTGTCTACTATGTGACTGGCTCTGGAGATTCAGTGGTGAGCTGGAAATCCCTGCTTACATTCCAAAAGGGAAGACAGGAAGTAAGGTAATTAAGAAAGGGATATATTAGATAATGATAAGCACTCAGGAGAGAAATAAAGCAGTGGAGGATAGGAAGTGCCGGAGGGTGCTGTGGTTGCAGTTTTAGAGAGGGGAGATAGAGACGCCCGTGTAGAGAGAGCGGCATTGAACTAGACATATGGAAGTGCGGGTAAAGATCATGTAGCTATTTGGAGGAAGAATTCCCAGGTCAAGTGAAAAAGTGAAAGACCACGAAGAGGAACAAAGAGGCTAGCGCAGGGAAGAGGTGAGGGAGAAGGGGCCACAGGAACAATGGGGACAGATCATTCAGTGCCCTGTAAGCCATGGAGTGGACTTTGAGAGGAGGCTTTGCAGGGTTTCTAGCAGAAGAGGGACCGAAAGCCTTCACGTGCTGCACACAGACCAAAGGGCGCTAAGGGCAGAAGCAAAAAGACCGGTTGGAAGACAAGAATATGAAGCTGGGAGGAGAAAAAGGGCAGGGTGGTCTCAGTGGGAGTAGAAGTGATCCAGTTCTATTTTAGAGGTTGACCTGGCAGGATGTCCTGGTGGACTGGATGTGTGGTATAAGAGGAAGTGGGGAGCGAAGAACCTCTTCCAGGTTCTTTCGTTTTCTTTCCTAGAAAATGAAAGAACAGAGGTATCCTCAGATAGAATGAAGCAAGAAAACCAAGGCTGAACCATCTACCCTGACCAGTGTGGCTCAGTTGGTTGGACACAATGTCAAGTGAAAGGTTTCGGGTTCAATTCCTGGTCGCAACACGTGTCTGTGTTGCGGGGTTGGTCCCAGGTCGGGACACACGAGAGGTAACCAACAGATGTTTCTCTCTCACATCAATGTTTCTCTCCCTCTCTTCCCCCTCCTCTAAAAAACAGATTGAGGTATTTATCAGATTTCAAGGGAGAATATTGTGAAGGCAGTTGGATATAGGATTATATAGTTTAGAGGAAAGGTCTATATTAGAGATATAGTTATTGCATTGGAGCCATTGACATAGCACATGTATCTAAAGTCATGAGACTAAATAAGGGAATGAAGAAAATAATCCTAGGGGCAATTCGTCATTTACTGGTAGAGATAAGGAGAAGGAATTAAGAAAAAAGACTGGGAAGGAGCAATCAGAGGGATAGGAGAAGGCCAGTGTGATGTCTTGGAAACCACGGAAGGAAATTATTTTAAGAAGGACCGTATAATCTATTGGGTCAATTGCTACAGATAGGATACATAAGATGAGGTCTGGGAATTAACCACTGGATTCAACAATGTGTTGGTTACTAGTAATACTGATTAGAGCAGTTTTTGGTGATGTGTGGGGGTTGAAGAGAAAATGGTCATACTGGAAACAGCGGTCATAAATAAGAAAGGTTTGCTGTAAAGTGAAAGAAAAAAAATGGGTTAGTAACTGAAAAAAGAATTAAGCTCCAGAATTTTTTTTTTTTTGTTTTAATGTAGAAGAAATGGTAGTTTAATATAATAGAAATGCTACTGAAAATAACCCAGTAGAGAGAAGAAATTGTTTAGGCAGGAAAAAGGATTTTAAATTATTGTCTACACATAATGACAGGGATTGATTTAGAAAGCAAGAAAGATGTTGACCTCGGGTAGGAGTACGGAAGGATCATCTGTCTACCCACCTAGCTAACTAGCTGCCTATCTACCTCCACTTACCCATTTACCTACCTACCTTCCTACCTATCTATGGAGAAAGAGTTCTTTCATGTAAGTAGGCAAAAGATGAGACAAAAAGTAGAAAATGGGCAAACAATGTGAAGAGATAAATAAAAAAAATAAGTGAAACATGGAAAGATGTTCCAACTTATTAATAGTAAAAGAAAGAAAGATGAGCTGTAATTTATCACCTAAAAAACTGGCTAAGATAAAAAATAAGATGCTATCCATTGGTGGTGAAAGAGAAGCCCACAACTGAAATGAAAATTAGTAGTTCTGCAGAACTCTGTGAAGTACTAATAA
Organism: Carollia perspicillata; assembly: GCA_004027735.1. Taxonomy (NCBI): domain Eukaryota; kingdom Metazoa; phylum Chordata; class Mammalia; order Chiroptera; family Phyllostomidae; genus Carollia; species Carollia perspicillata. Next base: position 35,520 of record PVKM010001308.1, on the reverse strand, counting down.
GATCGTGAGTCTGGTTGAAGGGTACATGGAAGGTATTTAATATATAATTATAGTATATGATTTATTATCTCTAGCAGCATTAAAGCCAGTACTGGTCTCTCCAAATTAGGAAATGCACTCCTAACGCTCTTAATTAAAACAAAAAAAAATTAGCTCTAAGTCACCATATGTTGTTGTAAGATAAGCCCTTACTTTTATTTGTTAGGCTGTGTGTTTCTGCACCCCTTGGTTGTCTTATAATGAGGCCCTAAGGCATCTTCTTACTCTATAGTCCTGTTTCTAACTACTGAGGCAGCATCACCCTTAAATATTCATATTTTAGTCTGAGACTGTGTGTGTGCGCATTGCTGATGGCTTTTGCCCACAGCGTTGCTTTCCAGATACTCCAAGTTTCGGCAGACCCACAGCTTCAGCAAACAAGAAAAAGATTTGCCTGGCCATTGATCTCATAATTACTACAAAAGCTATGGCAAGGCTCTGCCATCGATTGCTAGGTAAGGTAAAGCTAATTAGAAAACACGAATCAAGATTTCAGCCAAACTCACCTGCCAAGTCAGGACTCAGCCAAGTGTAAACGCAATAAAACATGATTTGCATTGAGCTGAAAGTGGTGACCAAAAGGGAAAAAAAAGGAAATGACTGCTCAGCTAATGCAAACCTATCTCCCTTCCTCCTTTTTAAAAATAAAAGTCTGCTAGTAAATGATTCAGTATCATAGGCTCTCTACTGTATTTTTTGTCAGACATAAGCCCCAGTGAAAACAATATCTAATTTTATCATTATACCTTATAAAAGGAAACTTGATATCTTCTTTTTTTCCCCTTAACTTGGGAACTCTTGATTGCCAAGCTCTATTCTTCGGTGAGGGGTAGTCTCTAGAAGGCAAAGAGTTAAAGACGTCACTTTAAATGACAAAAGCTAAACACTCTACCCCACTTTCGGTCTCTTCTATTCATCCTTTTCATTGTGACTGGTTTCAGCTTTCTAAGCTCTTCAACTACCTGCCCCTCATTTATATTCCTAGGCCCCGACTGGTTATTTTGCATCTGTGTGCTAATGGCGATGAGCTCCCTTTCTTAGGGGGAGGGGAGAGGAGGAAACGGCCGCGCTGGAGTGGGGGTAGGAGTGCAAGTGCTGGGTTTGCCCCGAGTCCTGCTGAATTTTAACCTTGAATGCCTCCTACAGAGCTCCTAACAAAGCCTTCCTGATTTTGAGAAATGGGACACCCTGTTAAAACTCCCGTGTTGACACACATTTGAACCAAACTGGTTAGCCAAAAGTGAAATGGGGATTTAGGGAAATTATTAGTTAGAATAATAATAACTAAAGAATAATAATGTGCAAGACCTTCAAAGCGTATGAATGCCTCAGGAGAGCTCTTATAATTCATGAAAAGGATAGATTTACGGCTTGGGGGGGGTGGGTTCAGAAAGAAGGAAAATGTTAAATATTTCACCAAAAAAAGGAGTGTATTTTTTCCTTTATTAATAGAATATGGAAAAACAAAATGTTCGCAAATAATCACTTTAATTAAAATAATTAGATCAGACATCTTTGTATTTTACAAATATTAACATCCTCATTTAGTTACACCTGATGTTTCATTCTGTTTCCGAGGGCATAATTCAGTCTGACTAAATGAATGAAATACTTCTGATCTGCCATTTATAAAGCAACATAACCCTGTACTTTCATATTAGTAACAGAGTAAACAGCAGTGAAAAGAAGACAGCTCCATAAAGTGTAATTAGTACATGTAGCACAGCTTTTAATTAACTAAAAGGGTTGCCAAAATACCCAGTGGAAGAAGCTACTATGACCCACAATAGAGGGGTAGTTATTAACCAGCAAGCTAGGGGAAACTTTTATTTTTCTAGAACTTTATCCAAATTGAAAATTCTCACAAAGGCACAGAATGTCACTAGCTTTGCTTGATCAGTACTCGTTAGGCGTTGTTGTGTGGCCCTTTTTGAAAATGAGAATAAATTATGTCATTCAACATTAAAAAAAATTGAGATGCATTCCTGATAATATCTTTGAGGGAGAATGCAAAAGAGTTTAGGGGGAAAAAAGTCATTCATTCGGGATATCACAATTTAGTGAACAGAATTCTAAAGCAGAAAATCAGATATCAAGATCCATGTTTAAACTTTGCATCTGGTCCAGGGCCTTCAAACACTGACTCTGAGACTTGGCATGTCCTTGAACTCTTTGTTTTGGTTCTTTTATTTCTAAGACTAGTTTAATTATAAAAGACAGAACAACAAAAATGCCAAAAAATTTAAATAGCTTTGAAAATATCAAAAAGGGGATTGTTGTTTTGCGTCCAATGGTGTAAGTAGTTACTGGTTGATTTACTCCCATTTCCTCTGCAGTTTTATTTATTTAACCTAGTAATTAAGACCTGCCCTTCCATGCTGTGTGTATTTTCACCCTATAACATGCTTAATAGACTCATCTTGAATAGCAGTAGACTGTACCAAACAAATACAGGAATCCACAATAAATGAAAACAAATAATGCTTAGATCCAGCCTTTGGTTGACCTGACAGACACAGTCTTCAAGCATACCAGAAAGAAACACGCTTCTTTTCGAATCATCCCGGTTGGCTCTGTGAGTGGAGTCCAAACTATACTCTGAAATGGATATCCCCGTCAGATCAAGTCAATGGTCTGACATTTGAAAGACCTGAAAAATGGCCATTCCATTCATTTATTACTTATTCCATTATCCATGTGTTAATTCTTGTTAACCCAGGTTCTGCCAGGCACTGTGTCAGGAAGATGTATACGGTTATGGCATGACAGTCAAGCAGAGAAGGTACATACATGGTGGGGACAAAACATTCTTCTTTTACCCTTTTGAGTTCTTTGGCTGGTTTAACAATCAAATGAACATAAAACAGATTAACAGGGGAAAACAAATTACATTTATGGCGCACCATAAATGAATATGAGACCCAAGGAGACGTCAGGCAATCGAGGTTAATGTGCCATTCTGAGCTAAGAAACGGGGTCAGGCCTGAGGGCTCAAAGAGGATCAGAGTAATTCACAGGACCATAAGAAGAGCAGACGGTGGGTAATTAGATGTTTCTCCTGACATACAGGTAGGTCATTCACATAAAACTTATTTCCGGTAATAGTTCCCTTTCTGGGCCAGGACCCCTGTCTAGATTCTTTTAGGTAGTTAAGGGAGAAGCCAAAGATTTTCTTGAATCTGCTGGGTCTTGATCCTCTTCAGCTCAAATAATCCACATGCCAAAGTGGCACATTTGGGGGACATTTGTTCGGAATCCCTTCTATGTAATACCATTACAGAGCAAGTAGTAAGCGAAACCTTAAGGATGTGCATGAAAAACTATGGAAGTTTAGAGAATAGATAACAACAAAAAGCAAACAAAACTAGAGATGACAGAGAAAGTTTGACAAAGAATATTCTGAAGTTCACAGCCCAGATATTCCAGTATGTAAATTATGATTCCTGGGAACATGCAATCTCTGAATCTCTTTTTCATAGGAAGTTACAAATAGCAAAAAGTATAAAATGTCAATTAACCCCATGATGTTGAATTGGATTAGGAAGTATTGGAATAAACTCTGGATTTCAACGTGAAGAGGTGTGAATAGAAATAAAATAGATGTTAATGTGTATGTACAAGGTCAGTCCAGAAAGTATCCGTACATGTAATAGGAAAAATAGAGACATTTATTGAAGAAGATACAAGAAACATTGTACATAGGACAATGACAGCTCAGTCCCCTTCAAAGAGGCACCTTGAAGACCTCACACAGTTCCAATTGCCATCAGCTGACCTGTCATATTTTCCCGAATCTCATCCATGGTCTGAAATCTTTTCCCTTTCAAAGGTGATTTTAGTTTTGGGAAAAGGAGAAGTTGCAGAGTGCCAAGTCTGGATTGTAGGAGCGTTGAGTCACCTGGGTGATTTGATCTTGCACCAAAACACCCTGCATGAGACAAGATGCGTGAGCAGGCATGTTGTCATGATGAAGCTGCCCATCACCCGTGGCCTATAGCTGTGGCCTTCCGAATCACCTGAATAATTTCCATGGAGGAATGTTTGAGCTTAACATGAAATTTGATGCAGATTCTTTGCTCTACTCACTCAGTCATTTTGAATGTAACAACCATGCAGTACACATGCTCACTCAACAGTATCTACTGTCCCCACTGACTAGTACAGTGAAGTCATCATTGTTCATGCATGTGCATTCCGGTCCACTCTCTTTGGCTGCCGGGTTACGTGGATGTCACGCAAACAGTTCTCATTATATTAACTATGGTTGAACTTTTTCCAGAGAGACTTTGTCATAGATACTTACATATATTACCTAATTCTTTGAAAGGGCCTGCGAACAATATCCTAATGGCAATAAACACATCTAGCACTCAAATCTGAGCTTCTATTTTGTTCTCTACACAAAGGAATGAGAGAACCTTGAAGAAATGGCTGATTCTGGGGCTGTTGTTCCAGAAAGCAACTGTACCAGAAAGTAAGAAAGTGAACAAAAACAAATGTTAAGGTGTTAAATGGACAACAGCAGCCAGTTTAAATAGGTGCCTATTGGCCAAAATAAAGGTAAAAAGAAGTAACGATATTGAAGGGAACCAAAGTTTTGCCACCCTTAACGTAAGACAGATTAACAGGAAAAAAAAAACAAATTTAATTACATAGGTACAGGGATTGGGGGGGGACCCTTTTTAGGATATTGATTTTAAGCTTTTTATTACAAAACAGGACTCAGAAAGAAACTTTGACCCTTCCCCATTTCCTGCCCAAGAGATTCAGACAGAACCTATTTGAGGACATGAGCCTGGGCTTAATTACATTAAGAGTCTTCACCTAGCATTAGTCTGGAAGACTCCAGGCCTGTGCCCCATTGTTTCCTAGCTTCCCAGCAAAAATTTTACTGCCATGTATGTTGCTCTTCCTCAAACCCAGTCTCATTTCTGCAAACTAATACCTCATTATTCCCCTTCCTCCTTTGTCCACAGATGCCATGTATACCCAATGTTGCCTCACTGCCTTCAGAGTGTTCGTGCTCATGAGAATCCCCCACGCGCATGTATGAAAATGTGACTTTCCCCTGTTAATCTGTCTCTGTTAATTTGAGTATAAGCCCAGCTAGAAGATCTTAGAAGGCAGGAGGAAAAGTATTACTCTTTTTTAACTCCCCATAATGTTGATGGGTTAGAAATCATTGACTAAAGTACAATAGAAATCTATAATACTGACATTACTTAATACATGAGTAAACTGAAAATTTAATAAGTAATAGGGTATTTCGTCTCTTAAAATAATTTCCCCCACAACATATTTTTAATTATAAAGAAACAAAAATAACGTCATAGGATGAAAGCCTGTCAGACATCACTTTAATCAAGAGATTAAAGTGTAGCCCTGACCGGTGTAGTTCAGTTGCTTTGGTGTTGTTCTGAAAAGCGAAAGGCGCTGGTTCGATACCCAGTCATGGTGTGTGTGCCGGTTGTGGGTTTGGTCCCCGGTCAGGGGGTGAGAGAGACGACCAACCCATGTTTCTCTCTCACGCAGATGTTTCTTTCCCTCTCTTCTGCTCTCTCTAAAAATGAATAAAGTCTTTTAAAAAAGAGAGAGATTAAAGTATACATAATGGTACACTATTAAATGCGGTACAATGAGAACACAGTATTATTTTTGTGATATGCCTGTCAAAGATATATAACCTGAGTCTAATCAATAGGAAACAACAGAAAAGTGGAAATTGAGGGGCAGCGTACAAAATAACTAGCCTATAATTTTCAAAAAACTGTTCTAGAATGAAGGAGATTAACGAGACCTGACAGCTAAATGAAATGTGTGATTCTGACCTAGGTCCATTTCTCTTAAAGAATATAATGGGGTCAATTGGTAAGTGTGAAATTGGGTCTGAGGCTTAGATAATAGTAATGTATCATGGTTAACTTCATAATTTTGATGATTATTCTGTGCTTACATAAGACAATATCTTTACTTGTGTCAAATATATGCCTAAGTATTTGGTGGTGATAGAACATCAGAGCAGCTACTTACTTCCATACGATTCCAGAAAAAAAGTTCCTTGTTTTGTCCTTGCAACTCTTATACATGTTTGAAATTCTCTCGAAACAAAATTATGTTTTACACTGCTAAAAATAAGATCTGGAATTCTGTTGTCGAGTTGTCTTGGCTCAAATCCCAGTTGTCTCGGGAAAATCCTGCAACCTCTCTGAGCTGCTGTGGCTTCCTCTGTGAAAGGGCTGTGAGAATCGTAAATTCTTAAGGAGATTGTTTCTAAGTTTAAATTTAAAAAGGCTTCCATCTAGTCTCTGTCTCTTAGGAAATTGTATCATTCTTCATTAGCGGTTTTTTTCTTTACTTGTTTTTATGGAATAAAATGGAGGGTTTAATCAGTTCATGTGTAATTGATAAGAAATTAGAATGCATGTAGAGTGCAATTTTTCAAATTGAAAGATGAAACATTATACATTGTTTAGTCACTTAATAAAGAAGCTTATCTTTCATTTTCAGTTTTGAATCCAAGATATTTTCCAGTTCAAGTCCATCAGATGACTAATATAATTTAGTTTAACCAGATTATGGTTGCATGTACTCTAAATTCCTCTATAATAACAATGTTGGATGCTGCCACGCTCTAGTTGTGGAAATGTCCATTTATAAATACACATACACTTTTACTGCCAGAAACAGTCAAACATTATGGATATCACAGTGGCAGGAACTATGTCCAAATCAACAACAAAAGATGACAACATAAATTTTCATATTCATAAGGTTGTAGATGCAACTGAGAAAAATTCAGCATAGTGAAAAAGAGAGATGTATTAGGTTTTTTCTTTTTATTGATGCCCTGACAAATCACCACATACTTGGCTTCAAACAAAATTTTTTTAGTATCTCACAGTTCTGTAGGTACAGATCTGGGTGGCCTTGGCCCAAAATTCTTTGCTCAGGGTCTCACAAGGCCAAAATCAAGGTTATCAGAGCTGAGCACACATTTGGAAGCTCTGGGGGTGAATCGCCCAAAGCAAGCTCTTTCAGATGATTGGCAGGATAGTTTCTAGTACATGTAGGACCATGGGACCAAGGCTTCTCTTTCCTTCATGGTTTTTGTCTAATCATCACCCTCAGCAGCTCCCAACCACCCACACTCTTGCTCATGTAGCTTCCTCCAACTTCAAACCAACAAAATTCTGTCCAATTCTTTTTGCACTTGGACTCTCTTTTCCTTTCTCTTCTGCACATCTAGAGAAAGTCCTTTGCTTTTTCAGGGCTTGTGTGATTAGGTCAGACCCTCCTGGATGATCTCCTTTCTTTAAGGCCAACCGCTCTGTATAACCTAACACTACCAAGGGAGTTGTGTCTCATCACATTCACTGGTTCCAGCAGCTAAGGTGTGGGATCTTGGGGACCGTCTGTAGAATCTCCGGCTACTGACATGATTTATTCTGAGGATGGTCCACATAGAGCGAGGAAAACAAGTAACACACTATTCTGTAAGATAATATTTAATTTTTAACAAGAGGAGCGCCGAAGGTGATGCTAGAGTCACCATCCTCACCATCGTCCCTACCAATTTTGTCTTTGTTGTCACAACGAGGAAAGTATGGAAACTTTTCACAGGATTATAGATTAGAAAGTGGATAACAACTAGCCCGGGCAATTACAGATGCACGGAGTACTGCAAACAGCAGCCCTTCATATAAACAATAACCTGCATGTTTACATGCCTTCATGCACACCCGCCGAGGGTGCCTGAATCCGGCTGGCCCCTCCCCCATAGTTCTATAGCTCAGAGGCTTGGCTTAGGTGGGGTTGGAAATGCCCTAGAATGGCTCTTTGTTGGTTTTCCCTCATGCTAGAGCCTGGTGTTGCTGTGAAGCAAAGTGCTATTGAATTTTCTCACTCAGGCAGAACACTCAACAGGAAGGAAGGAAGCGGCCATTCTTTCTGGTCCTATTGTCTGACCAGCCGGCTTAAGCAATCAAACAGCTCTGTGGCCTTAGCTGGGTGCTTACAAGCCTGTTGGGTTTTTTCCCCCCGGTAGGCACTGGGGAAGGGGCCAGTGATAGATGGAAACTGGGTCTTCATGGTTTTCACTACTTTCTGATACAGTCGGATGGCATGTTTTTGTGGCTCACTCTCAGGTACTCATTTTCAAATAGCAAAGTGGAAAGAGAGGCCATGTGAGTGAAAATGTACACATTTTGGAACCTGGGTAGCTGTAGGTTGGGCTTCCTCTATAAATGTATTGTAAAAATAGGAAAAAGTAAACATTTTAGATTGCTAACAAATTTAATAGATTAGTCATCATTTTGGAGTGATAATGTGTAATGTGCTTCTAGCTTTCTCTCTTTATCCTTGCTGCCCTTCATTTTTGCTTTTAAAAAAGTTAACGAGATAAAGATAAAGATCCTAGCTTATTTCACAATGTTAGTGTCATAATCAAATGTATGAATAACTACTTAGAAAAATAGTGCAAAATTCTGATATGCAGTATCAGGACTCTTCCAAGGAAAACATGTCTAGTGAAATGAATATCTAATGTGAGAAACAAAACAATAAAAACTAAGCGTTATTGAATAAAAAAAATAATTTTTGGTCATTTCTAAATTATTGACAGCTACCTTCAAAGTTTGAAAAGTTTCTACAGAAAATTATATCTTTGGGATTTCCATAAGGAGACAATTAATGGAAATCTATCCTTGGCAGCAAATACTAGTAGGGTATAACAACTTTTCTTCTAAGCATAATTCTCAATTTCTAAGTGCAGTCTTAAAATGTATTTATTAAAAGACCCAAACCTCGTTTGATTATTATTCTTTTACATATTAATTTTAGGGGACCCTGCGCATTTAGAAATCAAATAAAATTTAAAGCATAATTATAATTTAATTCTGTGTGGGAAATGGTGCCTTTATTAAAATGAGCTTTATCTTAAACTTTTTTTTAACAGGAGTCCTAAGTACTGTAATGATCACAGTCATTTCTTAGGAAACTCAGAAGTCACGCAGAGTTTAAATTACCTTGGGTTATTCGGAAACTGTCTGGTAGTCTCTGAGGAAACTATGCTAATAATAAGTTTTGACACTGAAGTGTTGGAGAATGGGAGTAGCTTTTGAGGAGTGAGTCAGTCATCAAGGCCGGGGATGTCCTCTAAGGAATACACTACGGAAATATTTTTAGTTGATTTGGAAGAGCTTTTCTTTTCTAGGGACTCCATGGCAGGGTGCACCTGCAGCTGGTGTGTTCATCTGGAGCCCTAGCGTCTAGAGCAGAGCTCTGGTGGGCGTGCTGAGGTAGCACCTGGTGGTCCTGGAGCCTTTCCTCTTGGATTCGCCACTTTTAGAAGTTGAGCAGTGGTGCCAGGCTCTTCTTCTTGGCTGTGTTTGCTGTTCTTCTCAATAGCGTTTTAGTAGTTGACTCTGTCAGTGTAATTTTCCCAAGTAGAAGTCAAAAGCAGTTCTTTAGAAAAAGCCTGAGGACCCCTGAGTGCAGACTCGGTTCATCCTACTCCTTCAGGATATCCTGATTATAAAGCCAGGGCCATCAGACCCGTGACGAGGGCTCTCAGAAGATGACAGCCTGGTAGGGATTTGGAGAGAATAATAATCTCTTAGATGTAAATTAGTGTCACATAGTCCCTTGTGCTGTGATTTATAGTGCGGTGAGGGGCTTGGAGAGCCCCTCAAAAAGCTATTGACCCAGTTAACTCATTGTCAAAACGTTGTTGCTTTGAGGTTATTCCTCTGGGTTAAATCGTTCATTTGGGTTGAAATCTCTTCTTCCATTGGAATGAATTTGTTTCCCAGGCTCTCTTCTTGGAGTAAGTCAGTGTGAAAACACCAGCACTTGCAGAGCTACGGGAGAACGTGTGCTGAAAGGGAGAACCGTCACCCAAGACAAAGGAGACGCATTGAGAGTGACAGATTTTTCTTCCTTTACGTTGCTGTCTGTTGTCCCTCATCTAAAGCTTTATTCCCTGGAGTTTTAGGTGGGGAAGTAGAGACGAGAGATGATTACCCCGGGTGTGGTAGGAGGGTCCTATCGTGCCACAGACATGACGCATGCTCTCCCCTGGACGTGGAGACCGCAGATCAGCACGGCAGCCCATTGAGAGTGATCTGTGAATCTCTTCCACCTTGTCAATTCCATTTCTATTGAGTTGCTTCCTTGGCAACTACTTTACCCATGATTCACAGGAAGCCTGTTTTCAACTTATAAAACATTTAATATGAAATGCTTTCATCTTCCATTTCTATGAAGAAAATAATAATAATTGAGTACTTTCAGCGATCCCTTCAGGTAGCTTTATCCCAGTTCCCCCAAGCAACACTCTTGTCTGGGGACAAGAATAAATTAAATGAAAATAAATTAAACGAAAATATTAGATTGGCTGCTTTAACAGAGATGAAGACAAACCAACCTCCTACCCTGTCCCCCGACCACAAAAAAGAATGACCAAAAACACAAAGCAGCTTCCCTCTTAAGTGAAACCTCAGGATGGTGAGTAATTCAGGCGAACAGAGTGCTCCAATCCATGAAAATGTACATAAGCATTCTCTCACCTTCACTGGCACTCCGACATTTCCCATCTCCTTGACTTTTTACAATGGTTCTTTCCTCCATCCCTGTCTCTGCGACTTTCTTTAAGCGCTCCCTTTGCTATGGCTCCCGTGCCACAGATCAACGCTGAAAAGTTATGAGAAAGTGTTCACTGAACTGTCAAAATCCCTATCCTTTTCCTAATAACTTTTCATTTATAATTTATGTTTTATGACTGTAATTGTTTTTGTTTGTTTTCTACCTCTCCTATAACCTTTTTGTGCCCAGTCCTGTTCTCTACCCTGTTGGCTGGAGCTGAACATGTGAGCTTTGTACTTGTTTCCAAGAGCTGAAGGATTTTCAAATTCTGTTCCTCCTTAGCTTTTCCCTTTTCTACTTCCAGTCTGCCATCTATTGAATTTTGTTATGAATTAATGAGATAAGCATGATTTTTGTACCTTCCTCCTGACACATATACATGCACTACAGCACCCAACAGGATCTCCCACCATATATGTATACATGTGCATGTATGTGTACATATACATATACATACACATGCACGTGTACATACACATACATATTTATTTTATATTTTACTGTTTATTTGCTTTTACAACATGTGTTCAACTTGATTCTATCCTTTCCCCTTGAACAACACCATTATACATTTTATGTTCTCCAAAAGAATTCTACATGAAACACAACTCATAGAACACCATATATATGAATATGTGATCTTTTCTTTACATTTTATTTTTCAGCATAAGATAGTTTTTATGTTTGATACTTCTTTCTCAATATGCATTCTCTCACTTATTAACAAATATCTATCAAGTGCCTTCTATGTTCAATGAATTGTGCTAATTATTATGGGGAGACAAATATGTCTAACACATAATTATATGTTTATAGAACCTCCAAACCAGGCATAATTAGACACAAGCACAAATAATCTCTATTTAAGGAAGAAGTGATCAATTTGCTTTTCTTTTCCAATAACCCTGGAGAAAGTGAAGTATGGGAATAACAAAGATTGTGTATCGGTACACCAGAAACAGTGGCACAGCAAAGGGAAAGAGACTGGAGACTAAGCCAACTAAGTATAGTAAGGACATATGAACCACAAAAGGATTGGCATATAGGAAGAATAGATAGGGGTTTCTTCAAAGAAGATACACAAATAATCGATGAGCACATGAAAAATGCTCAACACCAGTATTCATTAGGAAAATGCAGACCAAAACTACAACAAGCTACCACTTTACACCAATGAGGGTATTGATAACAAACAAATAAAAAACAAAATGGAAATAAAAGGTGTTAACCAAAAGGTAGAGAAATTAGAACTTGCAAATATTTTTGGTGAGAATTTAAAACAGTGTAGTTTCTGTGGAAAACAGTTGGGTGGTCTCTCAAAAGGTTAAGGATAAAACGACAATATTACTTATCAATGCCACTCCTAGGTATATATCCAAAATAATTGAAAACAAGAATTTGAACAGTTATTTGTATGCTCAAGTTCACAGAAACATTATTCATAATAGTTGAAAGAAGGAAACAACCCAGCTGTTCAACAAAAGATGAATGGATAAACAAAATGTGGTATACGCATATAATGGAATATTACCTAGCCTTTAAAAAGAATGAGATTTTGACATATGCTACAACACTGATGGCCTGATATTTATGCTTAGTGAGATGAGCCAGACATAGAAGGACACATACTGTTTGATATCATTTATATGAGGTACTTAGGTAGGCCAATCCAGAGAGTCAGAAGATAGGATAGAGATTACCAGAGGCGCAGAGGAGGTGAAAAGGAGGCATCGTTGTTTACTGGGTACAGAGTTTTCATTGAGAATGATGAAAATGTTTTGGTTATAGGTAATGGTGATAGTTACACAATGGTTAAAATGATAAATGTTGTCACATACATATATTTTAACATAAAAATGTTCTAAAATAAAATGGAAACAAAAAACAACAGATAGGGTTATGGAACAAGATGCCTAAAGAGAAGGAAAAGCATGTCTCACAAGTTTAAGAGAGAAAGTTTTAAGAGAGAGTTCAATACTATGTTAAACAAAAATGATTCTGTATATGGTAGGGTCACATAAAAAAATGAGTGGAAAGAAAATAATTGTAGAACAGTTTTGGGGGTGAAATTTCCAATATTGGGTACAAAAATGAGTATCATAGTGGGGCTTGTAGCTTGACAGCTGATGGCTCACAGCTAATTCTTTCTCCAGGCATTGCCTTTGGGGGAGACCCCGGGAGAAGTCTGCATGTCATTACTGCTTTAGGCAAGGGTACGGAAACCGGTTCCCGTGTCTCGATCTGGAAGAACTGAAGGGCCACTCAGCTCCAAAGCTCCAGGTAGAATTGGTTGAGGTCTCTGTCGCAACTGTCACACGGTTTTTATTTCTCCTTCTGCCCGATCCTGATTCTTGCACTTTTTCAGGTGTTTTTCTCTCACGTACATACCAATAAACCTCCTGCATGGGCATCTACACTTTAGAATCTGTTACCCTGGGTGTGCAACTAAATCAGAAATTGGGTTGCAATCCTAACCTAGTAAGCAATATACATTCTTTTTGTGATGCACTTATTTTAAAAAATGCAATTTTGCCAAATATGATTTTGACAGCAAGAGAGACTAGATTTGATTTTTATTTTTTAACACAACTATCAACATTAATTTATAACTCTTTTATTCAGCTAATACTTGTTGACTGCCTGTTATGTGCAGACTTTATATCAGAAGAACAGTCAGATATATGAATTAGGAAGTTCAATGAAGTCTATTAAATAATAGAATATCATTACTCATCTACAAATCGTAAGCAGTAATTTGCCTCAAAATTTAATACTATTTAGGGTTGTTACAATTATTTATTTTTTCTTTTTCTTAATTTTATTTTTATTCTAATTGTTGTTCAAGTACAGTTTTCTGTCTTTTACTTCCGTCCCAGTCCACCCCCCAGTGCTCCCCACCTCCCTCCCATTTCCACCCCCCTTAGTTTTTGTCCATGTGTCCTTTATACTTGTTCCTGTGACCCCTTCCCCTTTTCCCCTGAAATTTCCTCCCCTCTCCCCTCTGATCACTGTCAGCCTGTTTTCTATTTCAATGTCTTTGGTTATATTTTGCTTGCTTGTTTGTTTTGTTGTTTAGGTTCCTGTTAAAGGTGTTTTATTTATTTTTTCTAATTCCAGAGGGTCAGAATTTTCTGTTAAAATGATCTACTGTTAGAAAGCTAACAGAAGCGGCCTTTTATCAAAGAGATACGATCTAGACAGCTCTAGGGAGATTTAAAAAAATCATAAACAAGCCCTGGCTGGTGTAGCTCAGTGGATTGAGCATGGGCCTATGAAGCAAAGGGTCATCGGTTCAATTCCCAGTCAGGGCACATGCCTGGGTTGCAGGCCAGGTCTCCAGTAAGGGACACATGAGAGGCAACCACACACTGATGTTTCTCTCCCACTCTTTCTCCTTCCCTTCCCCTCTCTCTAAAAATAAATAAATAAATATTTTTAAAAAATCATAAACACAGAAAAGAACAATTATTTGAGTATGACTGGCATATGTGCTGATTGTTACCACCAAAGCTAAAACCTGGACATTATACAATTTTTTCCTGGCATCAGAAAAAATTATGTTAATAATTTTGTATATGCATTAAAAATATTTTGTCATGACAAATTTCAAACATAATAAAAAACTGGTAGGAAACCACAAGCAATCTTCCTATACTTATCAATCAGCTGCCCGCAGGGCCAATCTTGTTTCATTTGTACCCATACTCTTCCCCTCCTCTCACATTATTTCAATGCAAATCTCACCCACTATATGGTTACGCCTGCATGTGTCTCACTGTCTCTGTAAAAGGCAAGGACCTACATGTATAAATATTTTTAAACATTTAGGAGAATATAGTCAGTGTTTGAAAATTTCTGGTAGTACGGTCTAGAAATTAGAGGCAAGAGAAAGTAGCGTACACTCTCTGAGTGAAAACTGAAGTCAGTACAAATTCAACATTAAGAATTAAGTTACATGTCTATAGAAGAAAGATATGTGGAGAGATGTTTGTGAAGGAGTTGCCCAGAAGATTGAGAAACTTTTCACATCCAATTCATTGAGAACATGTTGACTGGACATGGAAAGAATGACATTTGTAGGTGTTGGGTCAAAAGGGAGCCAGCTGGGCAATGCAGGTGGTATATATGTGGGCCCTGGAGGACTTAGGCTATTTCTTATAGTAAGATAGAAAGATCTAAAGGACATTAAGTAGAGAAGGGACATAATATCACTTCACGATAAAAAGATTACTCTGGGTGCTTCTGCGTTGAAAATGGGCTGTAGGAGTTATGGGGAAGAGACAAGACCAGTAAGAATGAATTTTCTCACACTTTACAGTGCACACAAATCTTGTTAAAACTCAGTTTCTATTTCAGTAGATCTAGGATGGAGACTGAGATTCTGCATTTCTAACCAGCTCTCAGGCGATGTCCATGTTCACAGTATGTAGACCAAACCTTGCTTAGCAAAGAGTTAAGAGATGATTAGAGACACCCAAGTAACAGAAAGAGTGTCTCCAAGTGGCAGAGGTGGAAAGTAATGGGGTTGTAAGAAATGGTGAGGTGCTTCACTTATTTTTTTAAATATAACTAACAGGACCCCCCGATGGTTTGGATATAAGGTATGAGAGAAGACAAGCAAAAGTCACTCCATAAGTTTTGGCTAGAGACAGCTGGAGGGAAACAAAAACGTGTAGGAATTCGCATGTTTTGGCAGGAAAACAGAAATTTGATTTTTGACATCTCAATCTTGAGATGCCTATTCAACATGCAAATGATGATGAGTAGGTGATTGGATACATGCATATGCAGTTCAGGGGTGCAATTGAGACTACAGCTGAAATGCATGAGTCTAAATATAATAGTATGTAATGCCATGAGGATGGAGATCAGTTAGACAATGAGTACAGACAGAAATAAAGAGAGATTCTAAGGCTGGGTCTTGGGACCATAGCATATTTAGGGGATAAAAAGATAAAACAACTGGCAAAGAACACTGAGAAGATGCAGCCCTGAATGAGGAAAACCAAGACACTGTGCCCTGGAAAGCAGTGAAGAAAGTGAAATCGGCCAGACGACAATGCAGCCAACGACTATCACATCATCAGGCTCAGACTCCAAGTGTCCCCATAAACTTAGACTTAATTTGCAGCATTTTAATTGAAACTGAACTTTTGAGCCATGAAGCTGTTTCAGGGACAGTTTGGGAAGGAGAGACTACATATTTTATAAAGCTAACGCAGCATCTAAGGAGCTATATCATTTGTACTGAGTTAGTCAATTCATTGAAACAACGAAACTTCAGTAAATAATTGGTTTGGGTACTTTTCTTATTCTTTGAGACACTGCTTACATTCAGTAGTCATATTTGGCATCATGCATAACTTAGAAGTAAAACATCTTTTCCTATTTGGAAACCTGTAGCTCTTTATTATTGTGTATCCCATGGTGTGTTAGTACCAATGACCTCGGATCTCTCTTGACTTCTACTGTGTGATCTTGGGCTCATCACCTGACTCAGTTTCCTCACTAATGATGGGAGAAACTAACTTCCACCCTATCTAGGTCACAACGAAATGCGGTAACAAGTCTCTATGGAGAGACACCAATATTATACAACAGGAAATGTTTATGGAAAAATAATAGCAAAAGGATTCTCTTGGCCCAGCTTCTCAGTGTAGGTGATTCATAAGTGTATCTTATGGAATTAGTATTTTTTTCTAATGTTATCTGAAGGGCTGGAAGGTGACTATCTTAAAGGTATTTTTTCTTTACTTAACCACTTTGACCCACATAAGTGACAATTTCACATGGTTCCAGGTAATTCTTCAGGGCTTTTGACAGTAAGAGAGAAAATATTTCATGCTTTAGAGTCAGCTGAGTTGTCTACCATATTCCCAATATAGCAAATAAAATATTTCTAAGTCTGAAATGGGAAGCTTCTGTGTTCGTTTTCTGTAGTCAGAAACAAACTCACCCCACTCCTGTTGCTGAGTCTAGAAAATTCCTTTTCTGGGGACCCAAATTTCTGATAGGAGGAGGGTGGGAAACGAAAGAAGGAAAAGGTGAGCGACGGCAGCAGCAACCGCAGCATAAAGGCCATTTCTATCTCCCTTTATTGCCCTCCCTTGTGCATCACTTACCCTCTTCCCTTTTTAAAAACAATTTAAAAAAAATTAGCATTACGTGTTCCACACCGACAAAAGCAAGTTGCGGAAAACAGCTGGTACACAATCAGGAAAAGCTGCGGCAACACACAAGTCCAAAATCTCAGTAACTCAACAACAAAGATTATTTTTTTCACAATAGCTCTACAGGTTCAAGTTGACCTCAGAGGACCTTTACTCTCGGGGGTCACTCTGGGACTCAGGCCCATGGAAACACTATCTTGATGAAAGCTTCCAGGACCATCCAGGCATTGGGAAAGGCACATTGAGAATCTCCCATGAGCACCTTTTTTTTTCATGGAAATGACACAGACTACTTCTTCACATGTTTCCTTGACCAAACAAGTCATTCTCTGTCCTGACTTACCCTGTGCCTGGAAGGAGAAGCATGAGAATATCTGTGGGCATCCCTAGTGACTATCTCTAACATTTGATGGAATATGGGGGTGATAATAATACCCCTTATTTCATAGATTGTGAGGATTTGTACCCCACAGAAGTATAGAATAAGATCTGCTATAGGAATTAAAGTTTAAAAAACATTTAATTTATACAATACATTTATTTTAGAGAACCTACAATTTACATGGAGACTGCGATTGGCTAATATATTGTTTGGGAGACTTATGGAGAATCCTTATACCTCTGTCTCAGTTATGCCATTCTATCTCCAGTTCACTTTCATATTTACAAAGTCATTGATACGGCCAGACAATCTTCATGTTTAAACAATTACTGACTTCCTTTCATTAATGATAATAGAACATGGAGAGGAAATATCTATTATATCACTCTGAGGACACATGCCTAAATATTCAGAATATATTTTCCTACCAAAAATTGTTTAAATGGAATATCAAACACTCATGCAAAGGACACTAGATGATATTTGTATAGTATAAATAAAATAACTGAACTTTGCCATGGTCATCCAAGTTTTCAAAAAGCCATTCCACCAGTGAATTATGTAGATAATGGAAAAGCCACCTCTTTTGTGTTAACAGAGATATGTCCCTGGAAAACTTTGGTTGGATTCCATTAATCCCAGAACTGGTGAATATTAGGCGGCAGGATGAAGTCAGGTTTGGTCTACACAAAGAAAATGTGGTGGTGAAATAGAGCAATTGTACATGTTTCATCCATGTAGACAATGTCAAGCTTGATAAAGTCCAAAAAAGGCATGTTTTACTCAATGCATTTCTTTCGGACTGAATTGTCTCCTTAATTGTCTTAACTTTCCACTTCACTTAAGGAGTTCATTCTAAAGCAAAGTTGTGGTTTGGCAAGTAGCCCATCTTTTGGACAGTAAAGTAGTCAATTCAATGTTTTGATGGTACTTGGGATAGCCGGAAGTTTGTAGACCTGCCTAGAATGATGACAGCAAGAACTACAAAACCTTTATACACCTGCAACTGAAGGGTTAGAATGCTCCGTCTGGACCGTCTTCTAGTCTGATCCTTTATTTCCAGGTTATGCTAACCTGGTGCACATGAGGATATTATATGTGGTCATGAAATATTCAAATCCTAACAAAGCTTATTGTCTTTCTACACTATACGAGAGATGGAAGGGGATTCAGATTAATTATAAATTTGTGATTTATAATTTATAAATTATAAAATCACTATATATAGTGATTTGTAAAACCAAATTAGAAAATAATAATTTTACTAGCTGCAGAATCAAAGATAAACATAACCAGATGTAGAAAAAAATTAAGAATCTGAGAGTAATAGAATTTTGCTCCATGAAGGGGGGGAACCATATTCTCAGGCAGTAAACATTGTATTATTTTTTCCCAGAACCTAAAGAAGTTTACAGTAAATTTCTGAGAATTTTATCCTCAGAAATTAATACAAATAAATCATACCATTTCCAAAAAATAGAGTTTAAAAGTCACCTACACAGAAAGGACATACTCTGTTAGCAATCATTACCAAAAGAAGAATTTATTGCCTTGAGAGAGGGACAAAACTGGAAGATCGAAAAACTTTGGAATCTAGATTTTTCTTTTTCAGCTGACTAAGAAGGATTAAGTACTCCTAACGATCCATTAAGAGACCCTATCAAATTTAAAAATTAACTTTTTAAAGAGAAAAGCTCTTTCTTTTTATTGTGCAAACTTCTTACACGATGGTAGGATTGGAAAAGAAGATCAAATATAGAACAACATTGTTTCACAGATACAATTTTTTATTACTCAAAATGAATGGACTGATTTAAATTCTTTCAGAAGCATGCCCTTTGAAAGATGTACATACAGCTGCTACTGGTCTATAAGAAGCTCTTCTTTTGAATCAGAGAAAACTTTATTGTCCTCAAGCTGGTGGGGCTTTTTCCCTCGAGTAATCTTTTTATTCCTTTCTTGCAATTGAAGATGCAAGTCAACATTTCCTTTATTGTGCGCTAATACACTCAGATTTTTATAAAAAGCAGATGTTCTGAGTTTCAAATTTGAATCATATTGTTAAGAAGCATCCTTTTACTCATTTTTTTTCTTCCTTGTCCTCCCTTGGCCCTTTATTCTATTTTCAATTCCTTTATTATTCACATATCTTTTCATAGATTTCCGTCCGTTAGAAGATTATGGTCTTCCTACATTAAACCACTTAAATCTGTTCTAAGGGAAATGCTTCTTTTCAGTAGTTAAGCAGGACATTGCTCTTGACACGAGTGAGTCTAAGTTCCCCCCTTATTCTTTTATGTCGCTTTTATTTTCTCACTGTCCACATTTTCCCCCAAATGCCATTTTACGGTTTGCTTTCAGCATAACATTGCCAGTATTATAATACCTGTTATGTATGTGGTGTTCTACAGCTTTATAAAGCACTTTCATTTCTTTGGTTTATTTATTACATTTGCTTCTTCTAAACGGATTTGTCAAAACTTTGTTGGTGTGGAAAAATGAGTCATAAAGGAGGCATATACATATTGTTGTAGGCCATGTAATGCCAGAAATAGTTTTAACTACTCTCAGAATTATATTAATCCTTGAGTTTAAATTATTTTTGAAATTCATTAATCATGGAATTTAAAGCTATAAAGCATTACTGCTGTTATCATAATTTTTCAGCATAAAGTTGTTTTAGATAATGGTATGATGTTTGTCTTTTTTCTTACAGACTGATGATTAGAGACATTATGAGTTTCAGTTTGAAAGAACCGTGCCAAGATGTTAGCTTTTTTAAAAGATAAATATTTCTTGGGGGATATTTCTGGCTATGTATATGAGATGATCACACACTGGATCTATTTTAATGTTAAGTGCTGAAACAATGATTATAATGTTGATTTTTTTAAATCCCAGCAGGATTATTATCTCCTCAGTGCTAAAGAGTAATATCTCCTTAGTGAGGAAAAGTAAACATTTCTTTTTTGATTTCTTACGAAAAAAATTACTATACCTCAATTTTCATTGTGAAGGCAGAATAAAGTGAATTTTAGGTTGTTCATAGTAATGAACACAGCTTGCGATATTTCAGAGATTGTAGTATTTTACTAAAATTTGAGGAAAACATTTTCAGAGCTGAACTTGTTACATCGAAATATCTCTTTAGACACTTGTGGCATTCTGCCAACTATTAGAGTTAGTGGGAGATAGAATTACCCATGATGATATGAGACCTTTGGGCTGTACTTTTATTATCATTTTTTGAGCATTTTCTCTTGTTTTACCCTCATACGAATTTTCTGAATTAGGTACTGTGCTAGAAATTATTCTTAACCTTAGCACCTTGAAGCATTTATCTCACCGGTTTTTGAGTCTGGAAACTGAAAGCACCTTACCTGGTTGGCTCTGGCGCAGGGTCTCTAGAGGTTACAGTTAAGATGTCAGCTACAGCTGTGGTCATCTTAAGACCTGACTACCAGGCAAGGTTGAGGGATTCAGTTCCAAGTCCACTGAAACTAGATCCAATATGGTTATTAGAAGGCTTCACTTTTCCACGTCTGTTGGCCAGAGACTTCAGTTTCTTGCCCTATGAGCCTCATCACAGGCTGATTCAATGTTAATGGCAACTGCCTCATTTCAGATGAGATGAGGGAGAAAAAAAGAGAGAAGAAGAAGGAGGAGGAGCTGGGGGTCAGGAAGAGGAGGGGGGCTATAAAGAAGACAGAGCAACAAAGACAGAGGGAGACAAAATCCTCAGCCAAGACAGAGGCCATAGTCTTTTTGTATAACCCAATATCAGAGGGGACGGACATACCATCACTTCTGCTGTATGCTGCTGGTCACACAGACCTACCCTGGCACAGTCTGAGATGGGACTACATATGGGTATGAATACTGATAGGCCATCCGACAATAAAAGATAAATCCGCTGATGCCCTGGGAATCCACTGACTCACTGTAGATTGTGAACATGATGTTGTGGCTTTGAATGTGACGGTACATTTTCCACGTGAGAATCTCATGCTCTTCACAAGTTTTTGCTATAATTGTTGGTGCCTACATTATGATAAAAACATTCAAGTTAAAAAATTAAGTTAGTGGATTCCAGTAGATTTTTTTCAGTTCATGATTGGCTAGTTTTTCAAGCAAAGATAGAGAGTCCGGCTGCACACCTACCACTCCCGCCAGCCACACATTGAACTAGGGCATCACTGAGGTAAAGGATATGCCTCCTGTATGATATTTTGATCACACTCTCTTCCCTAGTGTCACCTTGTACGTCAGCCCAGCTGGGAACTGTAAGATGGGGAGTTGTGACTGTGAAGGCTCTCTATCTCAGGCGTGCAGAGATTTGGAAAAGTTACATGAGAGAACAAAATGAGCATTTTCTTAGCAAGAGCTTCAATGTGGTTAAAGCTTTTATTTGCAAATCATTAAGTTAAAAACAAGTGGTAATTATCAGGAGAATTTTCTAAATCGTTCAGGCAAGCAATTAACAAAAGCTCATGTAACTAGGAGCTTACAACCATCAACTTGACTATATATTATTTTCCATCATAAGACTGTTCCACTCAACACTCTGTTGTTAGTCATTGTTCTTCCTGCTAAGATTGTTTACGACACCTTAGCATGGGGCCTGTTTTCCCCTGGAATGGGACTTTTAACCCTCTAAACACCATCCATCCCTCAGTTCCTGTGGCCCATACATGATGATCCCTAACACTGAAAGGATTGCCATATATCTCTTTTTCTTGCCGCTTTCGTGCTTGCACGCATTCATCCATCTGATAGATGCACAGCATATGTACTGTGCCAGGCAGAGGGTTGGATGAAAGGAGACCATGTGAAGACAGTGGCCTAGTTTCCTCCCCTTGTGAGCATCTTAGTTTCTCTGTGGGAGATATTCCTAAAGAAATAATTACAGAAAAAAAATTATGAAATTATAATTGTTAAAAATGGTATGAAGGAAAAAGACTATTACAATATTGTACAGGAGGGGGTCTAACCTAACAGGGAGGGAAGTTGACAAGGTCTTCCCTGAGAAAGACTTTAACATCTGAGGCTTACCTGAGGCTTGGCACTGGCAGATGCTCAAGTATGCTTAAGGATGCGTTTTCATATGCAATTAATTGACAAGTAGAAATTTCTACAGCCAAGTGCAAAGTGATAGGTATATGTTACTATCCTTTGAACATTACTGTCAATGTTTAAGCATTGGCCAAGTGTTTCACACAAAATAGGCGAAAATAAAGCATGAATTTAAGCACAGAATTCAAGAAAACTTTTTATAATTTGTTGTTGTCATTAACGTATTATTCATACATTTAAAAAATGTTTATTAAGCAGTGTCTCAAGATGGCAAGATAATAAGACTTGGAATAAGAGATGTTCAGGGTTGATCTTCACTTTAGTGTTACTGTTGTGTGGAACGGCCAGGGTCTCATCGAGAGTTAGTCTATCCATCTGTAAAATGGAAACAATGATACATATATTTTTTTAGAACTGTTGAGATACTGTCAGTGAAGTAATCTACCAACATCTGGGGCATTGCAGGTCTTAAATACATGGCAGTGCAGATAAAAAAGGGACCACATACAAGGGCTTAGGGGAGGCCTTTGTGGTGGGCCCTACAGAGTCAGAGACCAAGGGTAACTGCATAGGATGGTCTACACATACACATTCCTAACTAAAAACTGGTCATCGCAGGTAGTCACACCCTAGGCCTCTATCTTCCTGAACAAGTATCATTTTTTACCTTAAGTGAGCCTGTCTATTGCCTCCTAAGACAGCGTACCTTTGAAATGTCAGAGTCATATTTTCCAGACCTCTCAGGAACATCAGCGGACCGCAGAGCAGAAGACCACAGAAACTGTCCTTTGTAACTTGTTCTCGGCACACCATCTCTACACGCTGTAAATGTTAACCATTAACTGTCCTGTGCCCATCAATATGATAAAAAGGATGCATTTCTCTATTTTGCCTTTTTATCCAATCCCAGAGATTTCCTCACTTTGCTGTCTCCTGCCTCCTTAGTCTACCCTAATGGATTTTATGTAATACTCCTTACATCTCCTCATTTTATTCTGCCATATAAAATAAGCTGCTCAATTGCCATTCTCCAGAGAATGAGACTGAGAATCTCAATCCATTGAGATTTTGCTTCCTGGTAAATTGGCAATTGTCGTCAGTTTGGCTCAAATAAATTCATAAAATTCTCTACGGATGTGGACATTTCTTATGTCAACAGTAGCTATCACTGTCATCAACATCATCATCATCGTTATTATGGTCAGAGATGAAAATAAAGCAGATTAGCTTGAGACATAGTAATTGTTCTATAATTCAATTGTGAAAATGTTATTAAAGTTTAAATATCTTAAAGCAGAGCTGGAGAACTACATTTGTAATTATTAACCAAGAGTACTTGACTACTGTGTGCATTTTAGAGAATGTTGTAATATATTCTAATGTAATAATTAGAGGCAGGGAAGAACCACAGTTGTGCATGAAAGAACAGGAAATGACTAAATAGCCTTGATTTGGGTAACTTGTATTTATGGTTATGTTAATGTGTGCAATTAGAAAGTTCTTGGTGAAACCAGGAGCCGGTGGTGGGCGTTGACAGTAGAAGAAGGTGGAGGTTCAAGATCTAGGCCTTCTGGTGGGTGACAGAGAGATAGTGAAAGGGTGTGAGTGAGCAGAGGTGTTTTAGTTGGCGTGCGTGGGGGAGGGGTGAACTGAAGGGGAAGCAGAGAAGCCAGCTACCGACAATGATGCAATAACAGGCCCGGTGAAAGCTGTTGAGGAAGCAAACTGGTGAGGAGATTACAAAGCAGTAAAATAATAAAACTGAGAAATGATGATGGCTTGAACCAGGTAGGATTTAAATAGAATGTTTAGGAGGTAAACTTGACAGGCGTTTTTGATACAGGGGATGGAGTAGAAAAGGGAAGGAGGGGTGTTTGAAGGAAATGGATGCTCAGAGGTTGTGATGATAATGACAGAAAGCAAGGACAGATTTGGAAAACAAAAAAAAATCAAGGGTCAAAATCAACCAGACTTGGTGATTAAGTGGATGACGGAGATAAGTGAAAGGACTCACAAATGACTCCAAGGAAGTGCCACGTTTTCAGCAAAGTATAGCTGAGAAAAGCGTGTGGAGAAGTTTATAGTTTGTGTTTTAATCCAAACTGTTGATGTTGAAGTGCTTAAGGGACAGCCATTCAGGTGGTTATAACACGGAGACACTGTACAATGTGTGTCAGTCTGAGCAATTGGGTCCGAGAGACATAAAGAGATACGTGACAGCTGACCCCAGAGTGGAGGACTTGTCTTAGGAAGCATGAATTAATCGAGTGAGACAGCAGTGCCGCTCACCTTCTCCCTTACCTTCGTCCATCCAACCTGTTTGTTCTCCAAGAGGCATCTTTCAGATGGGTCCCTTTTATTAGATGGCTGCATGCCAGGGTTCCGATTCTGATTGTGAGAAAGGGTTTCCTGACAATGCTCTCTCCTTAAGCTTACTCCCTTAGTGCCACAAGAGTTCCCTTTCCATAACAAAAATCTTATCCATGATAAGATGATTTGGTGATTAAAACTGGCCAAGCCTTTTCCCTGCTTACAGTGTATAAGCCCCACTTTGTAATATGAAAGATAGAGACAGCTCACCTCACACATGCCCAAGTCCTCGAAACACTTACCATCTCCCACGCACGTCATGTTTTGTTGTGCTTCTACATCCTTGCTTAACCTCTTGGTACTCATTAAAATGTCCCTCTTGACTTTGTTGCTTGGTGAGCTACTACTCAGCCTTCAAGCACCTTCCAATGGCATTTTGTGTTGTGAAGTTTTCCCTGACTTCTGAATATCGTCCGATTTCCAACTCAGCTGTGTGTATGCACACATACGTATGCACGTGCACATGTGAGTGAGCATCTGCACATTCACATTTGTTCACGCTGCTTAGCCCTTCAAAGGTAATTGCATTGTCTTTCATCTTGCTATCCCATTGCTGGCACATGAAAGTCTTCCAATAATTGTTTATTAAATTGAATGTGGCAAAAGTAAATTCAGTAAAGTTCTGTGGATGAAGGTATGAAAAAAATCCAGCAAGTTACACATTTGATTGCTCTGAGGAGAACAATTTAGATCAGGACATGATTATTAGAAGTATATGTAGAAATGTTAATTCTTCCCCAAAAATCTGAAGAGAAATAGCTCCAGAAATGGTCTAAAGGAAAAACCAGGGGTAAAATAAGGAATGGGGTTGGGAAAACAACTGTATATACAATTGTTGTCAATGAGTGAACCTGAGTCAACCAAAATTAATTGGTGTGAGACCGTCTACACTTTACCTGATATCCACAGTGAGATCCTACTTTATTCTGCATAGTAAAGATGAGCTATTCACTTACGTGGACTCCAAAAGTTGTAACTGGTGATTTTAAATAATATTAACCAATTCTTGAAATAAATGTCTTTTAGAAAAGCATTAGGTATTTTTTATTCTTCATAAACCAAATAGAAAAAAAAACTTTCCTAATTATTTCAGGGCAGTCTTCACAGGGATCAAATATACAGTATAAAATAAGTTTGTATATATGCATGCACATACAATTTTAAAGAGAAAAATACAGAAATTTAAAAATACAATCAGTACAAAATGACTTTCATCACCCTCTCTGGTTATAAAAGTTGTACATATTCACTGCAGACAAATTAGAAATTGTGTGTAGATTTAAAGAAAACAAAAATGATCCAAAATTAACCAGAGTAAATGATTAGAAATATACCTTGGAATTTCCTTTACATAAAGTGTTTTTAATGTATTTTTAACAAGTAGGGTTGCATCATATCTGTCATTTCTGAAAATTCTGCCTTTAAAATGTGATATTACAACGTAATTGTGTGATCTTAGTAAATAATCTTCGAAAAACCCCTATATTTAACAGCTTTGCAGTATCTCATCACACTGTTAAATTTTTTCCTGTTCTGAACATCTGTGATGCTTCCATTTGGTAGTCATTCAGATCAGTCGCCGTCTTCACTTTTACACTGCTGCAGTCTTTTAAGCCCATTACACCCGGGCTGCTATTGGTCATGCTCCCAAACAAGCACTGTGGCAAAGGTCCCCCCTGACTTCCTAATAGTCCAAATCACAGGATTCTTTGCAATAACAGAAAAACAACAACTGCATGTAGACTCTAAAATCACATGCGCCTTGGTGCAAATTCTATCTTTACCACTTAGAAACTGTATGACCATTGACAAGCTATGTGATTCTCCTGGTTCAGTTTTCTCATCTGTAATGGAGCTCGTTTTTACGGATGTGATCCACCTATGATGGCTAGAGAACTGGTGAAGGTAGAAGGAGAGGGATGCCACAGCAATTACTACGGGCACCTCCTGCGAGCTTGTCAAGGGTGGGTGAGGGCTGCCCGAGTCCCTCGGTAAAGGTCGCACTCCTACCAGCAGGCCTGTGCGCAGTCTTTGCCTTTCTGGGCTCCGTTACTACTTCTTTCCCTCCTCCTTTCAGATTAGGTAACAAGCTCCTGGCTGTTGCTAACTAAAAGAAACACTCTGCATTTACCTTAGATCTTTCAATTAGGTCTTTATTAAATTACTGTTTGAGCATATACCATATCAGTTCTTTGGGGACCCTGATAGACCTCATCATTCTGTTTGGATTTTCTAACAGAATCCCAAGGCTTTCTATTCAAGCACCCCCTGCCTCCAGCCCATGTGACGAGGGAGAAGATGGCCCACATCTTCAGCCCCCCGGGTGTGATCCTCACTGGCACAGGACTATCATGGAAGTCTCTTCCCTCTTGCTAGAAACTGGTCCAGGAAGCTAAGCTGACGACAATTAGGGTAAATAATGTCAGCCATCATGTCTCATTTAATGGGCACAGAGCTTCAGATGTCTCAGCTGTAGTTTAGGGAGTTTCATCTCATGGTTAAGAAAGGACTTTTCTTTCTTATCACTTCTGCTAGATGTGAACAAAAAAAAAAAAAGGGTTTCCCCAGTTGTTGCTAGCAGCTGTTGTGCAATCGTGACAGAAACCAGCCTGATGACAAAACTCACCCAGAGAAGATCAAGAGCATTGCTGAGACAAAGCCAAAGATTTTGTCATGCCAAACCTGGGGCCTGGCTTATATCTAGATTCCTGTTCCATAAGATAAGGTGTTTTCTATCTTTAAGCCCATTTGAAGAACTCCCTGATTCTTGAAGCATGTTGTTTCTAAAATGTTACAATTTTGCAGTAGCTAACATTTATCGAATGCTTACCATTTGACATTCATGGTACTGAGCAAAATAAACCACAAGGTAGGTGTTGTTACTAGCTTCGTTGTGTGCATGAGAAGGCTAAGGGTTAGAAAGGTTCATTAGTCTTGGTGTCATAACTAGTCGGTTCTTCAGTTGTAATCCAAATCTGGGTCCGTCTAACTCCAGCCATTTCAGCATGGCTCTCAGTTCGACATGAACTCACTTCCTAAGACAACTACAGCACGGCCATATCTCAGCAACTCACTTCTAAGCAACTGAGGCATTGCCAGAAACTTACCTTCAAATGACCTCATATTCTGATAAGAGAGATAAGGTGCACTTTTAATGGCCAAAATCTGGTGGAGAAATGGAGTTCAGTGTTAGAGAGAGGGTAGCAATAGAGAAATACCTGGTAAAAATTCCGTCCTTGAAGGTGAGATTACTGTTTTCTTAGGGGATGAGGATGGCAATTGATATAAATCATGCAAACTCATTGGGAAAACAATCAGAAATACCCATGAAGTTTTAGGGCCGATTTGATGCCTTGGGAAATAACTTGTAGATGATCTTACTTGGGGAGAATAAGTCGATGTCATATTTTCAATATGAGCTTTAAGTAAAGTTTGAGATAACAGAATACGATCAGAACATAGAGATTAAGTCAAATCAAAGTCTTATATTTGATCCTACTGACTCTGAGACCTTTGCATTAGCATTAGTTAATATGAGTACTTCTTATGTGAGCTGAATCAAATTCCCAAACATTTTTTCTGAATTTTACTTTCAAAAATCCAGTTGAGGACTTTTGGTTTTATCAGAGTTGCCTCCTCCAACAACAATTTGTATTTGTTCACAAGCACAGATATGTTGGTTCTGATTGAAGTTATTTTTTTAAATGTTGAGAAGAGAAAAATATTGGCTTGAACCAAGTGTTTGTCTTCACGGGGCCACTCTTTAACTGGTGCGACCAAATCAGATGCAGCGGACTCACGTGCACACCATAGCACAAAGAATTTCAGGGCCAAGTCCAGTGACAGCATTTATTCTAAATATGGACAACATGAGAACAGAAACATAGTGTTTATTAGTGCACTTAACTGAAACGGGAGCAAAAAGAAAAAGCAAAGAGGATGACCATGGGGAAGTACTCAGCCAAAAGCTCCCACTTTCTTGTGAAATTAATTCACATTATAGGGTGTGCTGCCTTGAATGAGTTTCCTTCCTTTTACACTCCCACTTAGCTTTCCTTTAAGTGTCAAATGAAGCGGGTGGTGGAAAATGCTGTGCACCAGTCACTTTGACATTCCTTTGCAAATTAGTCAGGCTTTGATAGTACAGGTCGGCTCTACCAAGCAGGGGGGCTTTCAGCTTCGGGAATCTGGCAGGAGTTCAAGAGCAATGTGTTGCTTTGAACTCACTTGTTAGCCGTGCAAAATAAACACCATCCACCTTGCAATAAAAAAAGCATCAGCAGGAGGAAAAGAGAACATTCTAAACCCCTCCCTTGAGACTTCAAAACCCTCGCTGGGGCTGCTAAATTAGGACAGGAAAAATAAGGCCTGCTTGTGAAAAGGAAGGAGGGGAAAAAGAACTATCCTACAACAAACACACACAGAAATTACAATCACTGAGAACTAATTATGTCCTCACGACCACAAATGCATTGAGACTGTGAAAGCTCGTGGACGCACCCTGACGCTGCTATAAAATGTTTCCTGGCTAATTATTTGCCAGTACAACTGTTCACTTCCTGTGGTGGATTTATGCTAAATCCTGTTATTAGTCTTGCTCTGCAATTGCCATTGTCTATGACTAGAAGCAAGGCTGAAAGGCTACAGTCAGCCTTTTATTATACAACATGTGAATGGAGATTTGACCCAATGTCCGACCACTTCCCCCCTTTGGTTTTTATGTGAGCTCGATGAGCCTTTCCCTATAAATCACCAGGTTCCAATGAACTTTTACTCTTTTTTCTCTCCTTTCAACTCTACTACTTTGTGTGTGTGTGTGTGTGTTGTGTGTGTGAGTGCACATTTAAAAATAAACCACACAACTTCTTTTTCTTCTTAACAGTAGTTAAAACCTTTTCATCATATACAAGTTCTGTAGTTCTCGCTCCAAAAAAATATGAAACCAAGTTTTTGAAATTTATTTTCAGAGAGAGGGGCAGGGAGGGAGAAAAACGAGAGAAACAACAATTGCCCGCCTCTTACATACCTCCAGCCCGGGATTGAGCCTGAAACCCTGGCATGTGCACTGACTGGGACCAAACTGGTGACCCCCTGGTCTGTGGGAGGACACCTGACCCACTGAGCCACACCCATCAGGGGTGAAATCAGTTTTTGATGACTTGGTTTAGCTCAGTGGTTGAAACTGGGAGTGGTAAAATAAAGTACACACTCACAAATCATTAAACTCATTTACATTTCAGCAAGGACATAATCTAAAATAAATGTAACATGCAAATCAACACATTAGCTGAAAACTCAGTATTTTCTGTAGAAATCCAGCTAAACATTTTCTGGAATATTTGATATTTTGTACATTTTAAGTCAATTTGGTAACACTTTAAATACAGTTTTTTCTTCAGATAAAATTAATACAAATATTGTGAACCATCTAAAAGAAGGCTTCTCAAATATCATATGTACTAGTCTAAATCTTCAAAATACAAATCAAGTGTTCTTGTTTCCTGATATTACTATGCTCAAGAATATAACCACTGTATTTAAGAGATCTTCTCAGATTTAGAAATCAAATCTGAAAAATATATGAAAACTACAAGCTTTTAACAGCAAAGTATATATGAGAATGAACAAAATTAGAATGTAGTCCCATTTGTTTATTTTTACTTTTGTTTCCCTCATCCAAGGAGAGATCTACCAAAAAATATTGCTAAAACAGATGTCATCGAGAGAGAGTAGAGTTCCTGAGGTGAGGGAGCCCAGTCTGATAATTGTGTTTCCAATGGTGAACCAGTTCTGGTTGGGTCATTCAGCATTTAATGAACGCTGATTAGTACAATCAGGGATTCAGAGACCAATTCCAGGGACAAGTGAGAAAAAAAGGCAGTGGAAGTAGGAATGGCTAAGGAGAAAGTTATAAAATACATAAATCAATAAGATAGAGGAAGAAAAAGAATTTACAAGTAATTCTAACATCTTCATTGTGCCTGATCAGTTATGTAAATTTAATGTATAGAAATGACATTATCTCAATGTGATCTGATTACTTTTATTTTTGCAATGCAGTTTTCCATTAGAAATACAAACTTATTTCACAAACTAAGCTTCTTTAAAGTGCAAAGTTCAAGTTATGTTTGATGGAAATTATTTTTTTTTGGTATAAAACAAACAAAATTAGAGGCTGTATACCATCTCTGTATCACTTGTGTTGACTGATTCTCTGTGGAAAAGTTGGCAGAATTAATCTGATTGAAATGGCTTGTAATTGCTTGGATTAATTCTTTATCTATCTTGAACTTATTTCCAAAAGAATATTAAAGATATCATAACATGATATTAAAATCTTAATAACTATTAGTCATTGATACATGAAACAATTGAAAGAGCCCTTTTCAACTCACTGAAAGGCTCTGTATAATTCCAAGACACTGTTATCATTCACTGAGTACCCACAATTGTTTTGGTGACTGAGACAGAAGTAAAAATGTCTAGGGTTCCATCTGTTCCCTTAAAGAGATTGCAATCAGTTGGGATTCAGAGAAGAGGTCAACCATTTTTTCTGCAAAGTGTCATGTAATAAATATTTTAGGCTTTCTGAGAAAAGAGGCAAAATCAGAAAATATTTTTAAAGAAATAGAATTTTTTACAAATTTTGTATTGACAAATTTAAAATAATAATAATAAAGTACAATTTTTTAATACAGGTCTACTAATGAGAAGAATACAATTCTTTCTTTGGGTGATAACATTCCACTTAAGTGGGGTTCAAAACTAGTTCAAAATTATTTCTCTACCATCCAAACTGATTGCAAATGTTTATCTGTTAATACTAGTTTGTCACATGTAGATGAGATTTTACATATTTCATCTTTGAAAATGGCCTTTCAAGCAGATACATATCCATTAGCAGCTGACTTTAGTTAAGCATATGCATCATTTGGAAGGCATATATAGAATTCTTCTAGATTTTTCTCTTGATACTTGCATTTTAGCGTGTTGTTACATTGTAATTATTTACTTCCAGTTGAGTGTTAAACAGAACCTTCTTAATTGAATATTGAAATGTATTTTTGAAACATGAAAACTTATTTCACACTTGTATCATGTTTGAAAAATGATACTGGAGGTCAGAAGATATACATACTACATATTTGTGTTGGAGTGGAAATAACACTCCTTATTTTAACCTTTGACAGAATGCTAAGTGTATAAATAGCTTGATATTACTTGTGGTTTTAACAATGTTAACTTTTGTTGAAATTACTTTATCACAGTATATGTTTCTCAAATACTGCTGTCCAACTTCATAATTGTAAGTTGAGTTAATAAAAAAAATGACATCGGGTCCACAGTAAAAGCTAGCTCCCGAGGCCATTCAGTGTTTGAAAATAATGATTGAGGGTGATTCTTGTTTGGAAACCTTTTAATCTTGTCTCTGAGCTTTAAGAAAAATCACAAAAAACTTTCTCACTGCCTAGCCCTTTGTGTGGTAGGGCAAGTCATAATGTTTAGCCTCTATCTATGAGAGAAATTTATAGAACTGATGATGGCTAGCTGACAACAACAAATGAAGTTTGCTGTTGATACTACTGGTTCAAAAGCAAGTGGTAAATTAATATAATTTTTGCAAAGCCCTGTTGATGAATATAATGTAATCATAGACTTTAGAACACTTGACAATTTCACAAACTCTCTAAATATTTTCTGCCCCATCCACATTTGTACCACTTATGTTCAGACATCTTGGCAGATTCCACTTCAGGTTGTACTGAACTAGTGTCTATTTCAACATCTTTGAAAATATTCATGTCTGTGCACTTATTACATGCACATTCTTTATAGAGGTCATTTTTTTTTCAGTCAAACCCAACATTGCCTTCTCAAATAAGCAACAGCCCAGCAATCTGAGATGAATCTGTCCATTCATCAAGAAACCAGGAAAATTATTCAAAATAATTTGCTTTGTATTTCAATTGCCTCCCGACGATGCTCTCAAAGTTTTACAACTTTAACTAAGCATCCTCACCAATAGTCTATCATTCTTAAACAAGTTTTTTTCTTCTCCCAACATGTTTCTTTGGCCACTGTATCAAACGCAATTCAGCTACATAGGTTTTCCTTGAATGGCTAACAAATAAAACTTTTTTGGTTGAGACCCATTTTTATTTTGTGGAAAAAAATGGCTAAGATGAGATATTTTATTTTAATTTTCTTAATTTTTCTGGCTTTTGCTCTCCTGCAATTTGGAAATGCTGTGATGAGTGCTTAGTCTGGTAATGTTCTGTTCAAGTATACTCATATTATATTCTCTTAAATTAAAAATAATTTTTTATTTATCATTTTTCTAGGGGAGAGAGGAAGCGGGGAGACAGAGAGAGAAAAATGGATTTGTTCTACTCATTCGTGCATTCACTGGTTGATTTCTGTATGTGTCCTGACCAGGGACCAAAACCACAACTTTGGCATATCGGATGACACTCTAACTCATTGAGCTACCCTGCCAGGGATATATTGTATTCTTCTGGCACAGCTATATTGTCTTTCCATAAAAAACACAATGCTTTGCCATCTAATGTCATAACTAAACAATCCACACTCAACAGTGTCTTAAAAGCCACCAAGTCTACTTTTATTTTCTTGTTTCGACATGACAAATTTATGCTGGTAATAAAAAAATTAGAATGCTGCAGTACAGTGATACACATGACACTTGAGATGCTGTTGAGCGTATCACTGCTGTTCGCGCTGTGCTTGGCAGCAGTGGGAAGAAAATGAGTCCGCCGCGAACAGACCCTGTTGCAACTACTCGAGTCTGCTTCCGTGATATGACTGCATCCAGACAACAGGGAAATTGATGAATGCAGTGGAAAACACAAGTGTACTTATAGACACTCAAATTTGACTTTCATATGGTTTTTGTGTCATGAAATATTCCTTTTATTTTTTAAAAACCACTTAAAAATGTAAAATTCATTCTTGATTTATAAGTTACATTAAAACAGGCAGCAAACTGCATTTGCTCTTTCAGCCATAGTTTGGGAATACCCAGTCCAGGTTAGTGCCTGGCACATAGTAGGTACTCAACAAATACGGTCCCACTGCAGCACACTTGTTGATCATATGTACCTATTAAAGTAGGAGTTACTGATATTCTTCCCTCAACCTGATTTAGTGGGTTTGACTGACTACAGAGCTGCATTTTTAACAAGTACCCCAGGCTATCGGACACTGGCCGTCCCCAGAACATTTGTTAGAAAAAGTGCTTTCTTCATTTCTTTAAAACATCTCTGATAATTTCCCCCTTTAACTACATTTTAATTAATCCCCAAGAAAAAATTTCAGTGCCTTAATTATTTTCTCAATATTGAAAAAGCCACCTTCATATTTAATTAGCTTCTGAACAGAGTATACATACGTGATAGGATGAAATGAATGTAATTACCAGTGAATAATAAAATCTATATATATCTCAAGATGTAATGGCAAATACTAGAAATGTGTAATTCATTAGTCTCTCCTGGCCTGGGTAAGCACTTTTGTAAGGTTCTCAACCCAATTAAGGATGCTTCACCAAACTTTATGGGCTTGCTTTCCATGACTACAGGTTTATAAAATGAAGGGTCATTTCAGATATTGGAAGACAAATGAGTTAAATCCCACATGCAAGTTTGTTTTTTGCTTCTTCTAAAAAAGTATTCCAGCCCTGGCTGGTGTGGCTCAGTGGATTGAGCATGGGTTTGTGGAGCAAAGGGTCGCTGGTTCGATTCCCGGTCAGGGCACATGCCTGGGTTGTAGGCCAGGTCCCCAGTTGAAGACATGTGAGAGGCAACCACACATGGATGTTTCTCTCCCACTCTTTCTCTTTCCCTTCCCCTCTCTCTAAAAATAAACTATTTTTAAAGAAGTATTCGAAATTACAATCAATCTTTGAAATAGGCATGTAGACAGTATGTCCTATGTTGGGTGTAATTGAGAAGTTCTAAAATACCACACAATTTCCTGTGTTAGATGACATGTCAGAAGGCTTTGTCTCCAACAGGCCTTAATTATCACATATTTTCTTAAGAAATGCATACTCGCTTGTACCATTAGCACATGGAGAATTTCAGCACCACTAAGAGGTTGTACTAGATGACTGCTGAGAGCATACAAATGCTGAAATTCTGATTTCACTCTGAACTCATTTTTCTGGAATACCTAGTTGAGATTCTGAGTCAAAACCAATGACATAAGCAAAGATATTTTCAATTATGGAATATAGAAAATTTATAAATTTGAAAAATAGAAATTGTCTTTGGACTCCGTTAGATGTAGACTATACTGTATTATATTGAAATACATATTGGAGTAAGTTAGAGGATCAGAGAAAGCCCTAGAAATGATGGTAAAGTGTACTTGTGAGAAGATTATGCCATTCAGCTATTTAAATTCGTTTAGCCCTGAATTTTGATGCAACCAATACAAACAAAAATATAGTAAAGCTGTATCTGTGGCTGAATCAGACAGCAGACTTTTGCACTATTTTGAGTGACCAGTTAAAATTAACCTCAGAAATGTCTGTTGAGAATCAATGACATCATGGAAAATAGTAAAGATGACTCTCCAGATCCGTGACTCCTAAACGAGTAGTCTGTCATTTTCTGAGGGATTATTCATGAAATATAAACTTGAATGATTATATAATGTATTGAGGGTTAATGTATTGCTAGAGATTGAGGAGACTATAAAATTCATTGCTCACTAGGAGACTGACAGGATTGTGTGAAATTTTTACTTATCCATATAGCAGATACTCCTGCCCCATTTTATAGAAACCGATATAAGGGGGTAAGGTTTCTTATTCAATGTCAC
>PVKM010001307.1:0-80479 GCA_004027735.1 Carollia perspicillata | reverse complement strand
GGCCTATGCACACTCCGGGACCTTGCGGGTCTCCCCGGCGACCTCTCCTGTGAAGCTGGGAGCCTCTCCCGGCACCTTTTCAATCGGTGCCCTTAGGCTTTATTTCCCGTTGCTGGGGCCCTGGGCTGTGCGGTCCATCTCACTGCCCAGTCTTGCCTAGTTTATCTGCACGCGAATATGTGTCCACAGTTGGCTGACTGCCCTGTGTGCCTTGCGTGCTCTGCTCGTCTCCTCCCGTCTCCTCCCTGCGTCTGGGGTCTGCAAGCTCCACACCACCTAGGGCCACCCGGCGCTCCCGAGCCTGGCAGCCACCTCGTTTTCCTGCCGCTTTCTCTCTCTGCCGCCTGCCGACTCCGCCCCTCTTACCGGTTGGGTTGAATGGCCGTCGACTTCCGCATTTCAATTTTCTGTGTTCTGGTTGTGTTATTGTTTATAAATATTTGTTGTCCTTAGTCTTGGTTGTGAGAGGAGGTACAGTGTTTCCACCTACGCCTCCATCTTGGCCGGAAGTCCCTTTTTCTTATTAATACAGTATTTATTTGTCTTCCCTCTGTGAAGCCCTGAGCCAACCCTCTCCCCAGGCTGCCTGGGAAGGTATAGAAAAAGAAACAGGGCAGATGAGAAACAGGCGAAAGCATTATTGAAGGAAAAAAAAAAAAGAACAAATTGGAGACAACTCCTTTGCATGGCAAAGAAGATGAGGAAGGTCACCACAAAGACTTTTCTTTACTGAAACATGTAGTCTGTCTACAGACATCATATTTCTGTCTAAATAAAATATACCTTCATACCTAGAGTCTGTGAAGACCAAAGCTTCTGGCTTGTACATAGGCCTCTAGGTTTGAAGTTCAAGTAGTAGCCTAATTTCTACTGCAGGAGAATTTCTATGTGACTAATCCTAGAAAAAAAATGTAGGATGTATTGGCCCTTCTATCCTGAGATACAAGTTTATATTCCTTCCATGGTTATAATTAAAAAGGAAAGGGACATAAAGTAGTGATGGCACATTTTTCTGGTGCCTTCACCTTTGCTCTTCAGTAACAAGCACATTTCCCTATCCTCTTCCTACAGACACTCTGAAGATAGCATAATGTTGCTTTGATGATTTTTTTGCTGAGTTCACACATTCATGTGTTTTACTATGTTAATTAGCATCCTTTCATTTCAGCTTACAGAACATTGCTTTCTTCGCAAATCTCTCAAATATTTAAATTTTTCTTAAAGAACCAGAGGCCTCATGTTCCATGGCATTTAAAAACATTAAGGAGAATACAGCTAGGTTCCTAAACAAAATCATAGTATTTATTTCTTATTGTCTATGTGGAAAACGGGCATCTTCACCAAGCTGTGATACATGGAGGTACACTTTCTTACATCCTCCTGAAACCTTTTGTGCTTTGAGGTCCCGCTATGTGCAGTGCTCTGTCCTTGGTGTTTGCATAGCAGCCAGTCATGGTGCACTAGAAAACAATTCAGTTGTTGAAGTCGGGCAACTTCTATTCTACTGATTACTTGCATGACTTTGGGGATAGTTATATAGCATTTCTTCTGAGTTGCAAAATGGGAATGGTAATACCTGTTTTGTAGCATTGCTATAACAGTTAAACAAAAGTGTGTGAAGCAAAAAAATCACAGTATCTGGGACATCATAGGGGCTCAATAAATAGTGGCTGGTGTTAGCTGTTATAGAATGTGGCATTTTTTAATCCTGTGAGACCTAGGTAGTATTATCCCTATTCTACAGAAGAGGACACTGAGCCTTAGAGAGGTTAGGTGCCTTTCTCTACATTACACACAGCAAGGAAGGGCTGAAGCTGAGCTGTCAATCTCAGTCTGTCTCACTCCAAAGCCTGTAGTTTTCCTCTGGCCTGTTGTGTCCCTTGTAAGTGCTATTACAAAGCCAGTGCCTCCCCCTGATAAGTACTGTTATTAAACTCATGGAGAACAAGGACCATTCAGAACCTGTTCTTGTCTTTCCAGATCTGGAAGAAGAGCTAGAAATTCTAGAATATTTTGAAAATGATATTTTCTCACAAACACACCTCCCCCCAGGATTGCCAGCCTGCCATTCTTTTTCTAGCTCAAGGTGTGACTAATGTTGTTGAGGCATCATGTTGGATACAAAGTCAAGTCCCATTAGTCATTGTATCTAACTTGCAAGGTTTGGGGTTGAAATTTACAGGACTGATAACTTTTCAAATATTTGGGTAAGTTACTGATGAAGTAGGAAACACAAAATCTCTGACATTTCTCATAGCATCATTTTTTCTGAAATATCTCCTTGGGTGTGGGAAACAAGAAAAAATAAACAAATGAGACTATATCAAACTAAATGGTTTGCACAGCAAAGGAAACCATCAACAAAACAAAAAGGCAGCCTACTGAATGGTAAAAGATACTTGCCAATGATACAGATTTCATAAGGGGTTAATATCCAAAATTTATAAAGAACTCATACAATTCAATACCAAAAAAAAAAAAAGAATACGTGGGCAGAGGACATGAATAAATACTTATTCAAAGAGGCCAGTAGATATATGAAAAGATGCTCAACATCACTAATTGTCAGAGAAATGCAAATTAAAACCACAATGAGATATCACATGACATCTGTCAAAATGGCTACCATTAACAAATCAATAAACAAGTGTTGACGAGGATGTGGAGAAAAGGGAACCCTCATGCACTATAGGTAAGAATGCAGATTGGTGCAGCCACTATGGAAAACAGTATGGAGGATCATCAAAAAATTAAAAATGGACTGGCTCATGACCCAGTGATTCCACTTCTGGGAATATATCTGAAGAAACCCAAAATGCTATACGAAAGAACATAAGCACCCAGTGTTCATTGCAGTATTGTTTATAATCGTTAAGATATGGAAGCAACTCAAGTGTCCATCAATACATGAGTGGATAAAAATGTTGTGGTACAGCCCTGGCTGGTGTAGCTCAGTGGATTGAGAGTGGGCCTGCAAACCAAACAACCATGGTTCGATTCCCAGTCAGGGCACGTGCCTGGGTTGCGGGCCAGTTCCCAGCAGGGGATGCACAAGAGGCAACCATGCATTGATATTTCTCTCCCTCTCTCCTTCCCTTCCCTTCTAAAGATAAATAATTAATTCTTTTAAAAATGTTGTGGTACATATGTACAATGGAATATTACTCAGTCATAAAACAGAATGAAACCTTACCATTTGCGACAGCATGAATGGACCTAGAGGGTATTATGCTGTGTGATATAAGTCAGTCGGAGAAACAGAAATGCCGTCTGATTTGACTCATATGTGGAATCTAAAGAAAAAAGGAAACAACTAATCAAAATCAAAACAGACTCATAGATACAGAGAACAGATTGATGGTTGCCAGAGGGAAGAGGGCATGGAGTGACTGTGAAGAAGGTGAAGGGATTAAGAAGTACAAATTCGTAGTTACAAAATAGCCATGGGGATATAAAGTACAGCATAGGGAATATAATCAATAATATTTTAATAAATGTATATGGTGCAAGGTAGGTACCAGAAATATGGAAAGGAACACTTTGTAAATATATGAATAGTCTAACAACTGTGCTGACTTGAAACTAATACATAGTAATATTGAATATAAACTGTAATTGAAAAACAAAGTTAGAAAAATAAAGAAATAGAAAATGCAACTGATAGTGTGTATATCTTGTTTCTTAGGCAACAGGAGGAGGATATGAAAGTGATGATGCATATCATAACACCGAACTTTTCTTCTTAGACATTCATAACATTCATGTTATGCGGGAATCTTTAAAAAAAGTCAAAGACATTGTTTATCCTAATGTAGAAGAATCTCACTGGTTGTCCAGTTTGGAGTCAACTCATTGGTTAGAACATATCAAGGCAAGTATATTTTTTAAAAATCAGTAATTATTTAGTGAAACAAAATTTTTTAATTCTTAAATTTAAACATTGAACAGTGAGAGATGAAATATTTGTAGTATAGGATTCTGCATTTGACAGTTTTGTATTTCCTTAAAATTTGCTTACCAAAACTAAAGACTTCACATCATCTCCAGAATATTTTTAATGTCTTTAGAGATGTCCCTTTCTATCTCACCAGTAGTAGTAGTTGAGTCTTTCATGCAGGTTTATTTAGGAGTAGCCAGTTTAGTATCTAACCATTACTGGGTATGACCCTCAAGGGCCTTGAGAGAGATTGTTTTTGCCGAAAGCAATCTCAAATTGACTAATTTAAAAGAATAAATTTGTGTTTTTATTATTTCAGTCCTTCACCTGGATAAAGGCATCAAAAACCTCAATTTTTTTAAAAGCAAAACAGTTATCTGAGCAAACTAACACTTTTATAAGCTGCCATTTAATTCTATAAACAAAAAGCCTACTTTAAATAGATGAATTATTAAGGTAGATTATTTTCTAGTGAAATTTTATTTTCCAGCTCAATAGGAATCATATTTTTATTTCACCTATCTTTCTTTTTTTTCCCCTTAATTTGTCATCCTCAAAAATGAATTACAAAAATATTACTTGTGACAACTAAATGTAATGTCATATCCTGGATTACAAAAAGGACATTAGGTGAAAAATAAGAAAATTTGAGTAAAGTGTAGACTTTTAAAAATAAGATAACAAGTTTCTTAACATTTTAATGATTATCAACATCCATTTATTAGTTGACAGACATACCATATTATATGATGTCAACAATAGGAAACTGGGTCAAGCATATAAAAGGTGATTTCCATTGCATCTGGCCTGTAAGGTCTAGACTGGACCTGTTGGGCCAGTGATTTTTCTAATATTATCCCTGTTATTGGTTGAATTATGTCCCCCCAAAATTAATACAGTGAAGTCCTAACCTCTAGTACCTCAGAGTGTGACCTTAATCGGAACTTGGGGTCATTGCAGATGTGATTAGATAAGGTGAGGTCATACTGGAGTAGCATGGGCCCCTAATCCAATAAGGCTGATATCCTTATGAAAAGGGGAAATTTGGACACAGAGACACATGCACAGAGAATACCATATGAAGACTGGCATTAGGTTGCCACAAGTCAAGGAACTAGCAGAAGGTAGGAGACAGGCCTGGAATAGGTTCTTCCCTGGAACTTGATCTTGGACTTCCAGCTTCCAGAATGAGGAGGCAATAATGTCTGTTGTTAAGCTCCTAGTCTGTGGTACTTTGTTATGACTGCCCCAGCAGACTAGGAGAATCACTTATGTGAATAAGAGTTTGGAATGCAGTTTTTCTTTTGCTGTTTGTTTGTTTGTTTTTTAATATCTAGTTGCATTTGAATGCAGTTTCTGTAGAAGAAGAACAACAGATCCTGCAGCTCCTGGTTGTTCATCTTCGGGACTTTTTCTAGGGTTAAAAACTACCATTTCAAATTGAAGCAGTACCTTGCAGCTACCAACCGATTTGCATGTGTTTCTTTGCTAGCTTGTTTTGACAGGAGCCATTCAAGTAGCAGACAAAGTTTCTTCAGGGAAGAGCTCTGTGCTTGTGCACTGCAGTGATGGATGGGACAGGACTGCCCAGCTGACGTCCCTGGCCATGCTGATGTTAGACAGTTTCTATCGGAGCATTGAAGGGTTTGAAATATTGGTACAAAAGGAATGGATAAGTTTTGGACATAAATTTGCATCTGTAAGTAAATGATAAAGCCGATGTTTAAAATGTCAGATCACTGCCATTTGGGGTTAAAACCTCGTTGTTAAATCATATCTTGATTTGTAAAAAGAAAATCTGAGGAGTGTAATAAATAATACTTTACAGGTTTGAAAATGTGTGATGCATTGGGCTGGAAAGTCTCTTTAGGAGACATGTTTATCCATGTGCACTATTTGCACTTTCTCTTGAAAGTAAAACAAAGAGTCTGCATGGAAATGTTCAAATTGAAATTATAGCTATTAGAGCCAAATATATTTTATAGAAATGCTAGACTTTCAGTTAAGGCTTTTGTCATTATTTTTCCTTAATATACATTTTTAAAATTGAGAAAATGTATTAAAATTCCTATTTCCAGGTCTTGTTTCCAGACACACTTTGAAGAAGCATTTTTCACAACCTCTCCAGATGATACTCAGAAACACTGCTGTGTAGCCTTTTAGCCTTCATCCAAATTTCATAAGTAGTATGAATAACATTTTCAAATCAAAAGAATCATTGTTTAGAAAATGAATAAATGATGAGGATTTTTTGTCATATTTTTAAGAGAGAAAAAATTACTTTTAATTATAATAATCACACCATTTTGTATATGGTTTCAAGTCCTGAAACTTTATAACTGGCTCCTTAGCAACTGGTAAAATACTCTGCAAGATAATTCAGTTGGTCCCATCTACCTGCAGCTGCCTAGGACTCAGACAAAATTCCAGTCAGATAAAATAGTTGTTACATTCACAGATGATGATGATTTGCCAATTTCTCTTGGTATTTTATGGAAGTTTATATACTTAATTTTTGTTATTTCAAAACCTTATGTTATTTTCTGTATTGCCAAGGAAAAATATACTATTTACTCTCTGAGAGACCTGGCATTTGGAAAGCAGATTGCTGAGTTGTATTGTCACATTTTGTGAGTTATATGATTTCTCAGTTTTATACCCATCAATTTATTTCAGAGAATAGGTCATGGTGATAAAAACCACGCAGATGCTGACCGATCTCCTATTTTTCTCCAGTTTATTGATTGTGTATGGCAAATGTCAAAACAGGTAAGGGATATATAGGATAAAAATACATTCAACCTAATGTTTAAATATTTTGATACAATATATGGGATTTGCCTCCAGATAATACAGGACAGAACTAAGAGCTGCAACCAGTTTGGCCATATGCGAGTAATTGTCGAAGCCGGGTAATGGGTACATGGACTTCCCTTTTTTATTTCTGCTACTATTTATATGTCTAGGATTTTTTCATAATAAAGTTTTAAAAATTCAGTACTTAACTATATTAACTGTACTAATGAAGGAGCAGTGGAATTGACAATACCAATTTATCTTTTCCATCCATTCTATACTAGCATTTGTATATAGGTGTGTCTGCTAACTTATAATACCGTAAATAATTAAACTACCCTGTATACCCTGTACACTCAGGAAAACCCAGAAAAATGGCTTGTTTTCCTCCATTTCTTTTTTATTCCTTTACTTGACCCTTATTTAAACTTCTCAGTCCTATGCAAACACCAGTGAAAGAGTATGGGACATATGCCAATTGCAGCCTCTGCTGTCCTTCCTTGAAGGCAAATGGTGGTAAAGTTTATGTACTTCCTTGCAGTCCTATAAAAGATCAACCAGAGTTTTTATGTTTTATTTGCTTGTTTGTTTTTGTCTAGTTTCCTACAGCTTTTGAATTCAATGAACGATTTTTGATAACAATTTTGGATCACCTGTATAGTTGCCGGTTTGGTACTTTCTTATACAACTGTGAATCTGCTCGAGAAAGGCAGGTGAGTGAAAATGCTTATCTTTTTACCTATATGTGTCTAATGTGCCATGAAATACAAAGAATTTGATAACTTGGTTTATGGTAAATGCAGTGTTTCTCATGTTTTTACCCTAAGCTTGGGTGTTTTCATTTCAACCAGGATTTGTTGAGTGTCTGGTATTTATTGCAGGGGTAAGACATTGACTTTACCCTCAGGGAGTAGGAGTAACTTTATAGATATGCAAGGTCTCCCTCCCATAAAAGTCATGAAATGTCAGTAAAGGGAATCTTGTAATGCATAAACTCATAAGAATAGGGAAATTGAGAAAGGATATATCGCAGCAAGCTTTTGGAAGCTGGAAAGCTATTAGGTAAATGTTAAATATATTAGTTTGAGAAAACTGAATCTAAAACCAGCAGTAGAGAGGCCAGTAACCAGACCTCTTTACATTGCAGGAACCCCAGATGACTCAAGGACTCTGGGGTGAAGATGTACCAGGTGTGTGGGATCAAGGGTCAAGAGTAAGATAAACTGAAGGTCTGTTTAGAATAAACAGTTAGCTTCCCCAGATACCCTCTACCTCTCTATGGAGCTGAGGACTCTCACAGAGGTTTCTTTGTGCGAGAGGGTATGGGTGGGTCAGGGGAGTGATGTGATGGATGTGAGCTGGCTTGTGAGAATCCCAGCTCATTTCCTCTGCTGACTCCCAGCATTCTGGCAGTAGGTCCTTAGTTCCCGGTAGAAGCATGAAAGAAGTTTCTCTGTTGGTGAGGACTGAAAGTGCAGCACTTATTCATTGCTGGTAGAGGTGTAAAATGGTGCAGCAACTGTAGAAAACAGTCTGGTAGTCCCTCAGAAAGCCAAGTATACAATTAGCATATGACCCAGCAATATCTATGTCTGTATCTGTGTATGTGTGTGTATATGTGTGTGCATATATACATGTGTACATATACATACATATGTACACACACACACACATACACATAGAGAGAGAAAGAGAGATATAACTCCCCAGAAGAAATGAAAATAGAGGTTGAAACAAAAAACTTGTGCACAGATGTCCATAGTATCACAACTAATAATAGCCAAAAGGTGGCAACAACCTCTATGTCCATCAACTGATGAATAGATAAACACGGCATGGTATATTCACACAATGGAATATTACTAAGCCCTAAAAGGGAATGAAGTTAGTACATGCAACAACATGGATGAACCTTGACAATATTATGCCAAGTTAAAGGAGCCAGACACAGAAGGCCACATATGGTGTGATTCTGTTTATATGAAATATCCAGAATTACAAGTTCATAGAAACAGACTGTTGATCAGTGGTCAAAAGAGCTGGCAGGAGGAGAGAATTGGGGAAGTGATAGGTTAATGGACACAGGGTTTCTATTTGGGATGATGAAAATATCTTGGAACTTGACAGAGGTGATGGTTACACAACATTATGAATGTAGTAAGAGCCACACAGTTGTAGACTTTAAAATCTTGAGTTTTATGGTATGTGAACACCACCTCAATTAAAAGAAAGAATCATTTCTGGGGAAACTTGACTAGTCCATGAAGAAGGACCTAGAGATATCAACACCTAGGGTTCCTCACAGTGAAACTCCAGTTGACAACCCTCATGATCTCAGAACTTCCAATCACCTCTTCAGTCCTCCACTCGTACATAATAGCAGACAACCAAGAGAGAACTGCTGGGAAAAAATAGTTGCCGTGTAGTGAGGGGAGAAAATATAGACAAGAAGCTAGCACTTAGTATCCCA
Source organism: Carollia perspicillata (assembly GCA_004027735.1). Classification (NCBI taxonomy): domain Eukaryota; kingdom Metazoa; phylum Chordata; class Mammalia; order Chiroptera; family Phyllostomidae; genus Carollia; species Carollia perspicillata. The sequence continues at coordinate 71,276 of PVKM010001307.1, read as the reverse complement.
AGAAAGAGAAGAAAATGTAGGTACTATGAAATAATAACAGAATATTATTTGGAAAGAACATTTAGAGATCAGAAAAGAACTTGAAATTAAAAATATTATATCAGGATTGTACCAGGTTCACTTGTACCAGATGGCTGCAGAGTAGCTGGAAGCTTGATCCACTTGCTCCCAGCCCCAGATCAGTCTTGCAGCTAAACCACAGAGCAATCAACTCAAAAATCCAGCTGAGTGTGAGTGAGAGCAGGTGTGAGAGAGCATGTGTGCAGATGAATGTGTGGCTGTGTGTGTGCGAGTGCCTGCCCACCTGCAAGGGTACTTGTGGATGGGTGACCCAGGCTCTCCTGGAACAGCTGCTGCTGCTGCTGCTGCTGCTGCTGCCGCCGCCCAGCCCAGCATATCTGGCTGCACAGATTTGGAGCAGAAGCCAATTAGAGGAAATTACAATATCCTCCTCAGGAAGAAGATGCTGAAGCAGCCACACCTCTGCACCCGGATTGTCTATGTGTCCTCTACCCCAGACTGGGCTGCATACTCTGCCACCACTGGCAGCCAGGATCCAGGGGCTTCAGTACTTGCCAGGGAAGGGGCTGTCACCTCTCTTGCCCTGGGTTTTGCTAGAACCACAAATGGGACAGGGTCTGACTGAGGAACACTGCAGTTCAGCTGAGGAACTGGGAGTGCTGGAGGTGGAGAGAGGTGGCCAGAGAGGTGCTGGCTACAGAGATTGCAGCAGGAGTGCAGCAGTGGGAATCAAAGGCTGAGACTCACTTGAGGTAGCAGTGCAAACACCCCACCACTGTCCATTGTTAGTTTTGCTGCTGGATGATATGAGACTTGAAAGAAGACAATGCTTATCAGATATAACCTATTTATTTGGGAGAGAGGTAGAGAGGTGTTGGTGTGAGAGAGAAGTATCAATAGGTGGTTTCCTGTACATGCCCCAACTGGGGATCCAGCGCATACATAGAAGCCCTCTCAAGGCAGAGGTGGTTATGGTAGGGGTTAAGCTCCTTAGGCAGACAGAAGGGGGAAAGTTCCCACCATCGAATGGGACAATAAAAGTCAGGACTCAAATACAACAGGAGAGTCTGCATACCCCACAAAAGAGACATTCCTACAACATCTGGATCAGGAGAGCAATGACTCTGCACCATGGGGGTGCTCTGCTCTGGAGAGAGATGAAAACTGCTAGAGACAAATCCACCATATTTTCTTTTCTCCTTGAAGGGGCAAAGTACAGGCTTTGTCTTCTTTGCAGTTACCCACCTTGGGACCCAGCAAGGGGAGTGTGATGCAGACAGGAGTCATGTGAGGAGAGTCTGGAGTGTGAGGCACTGAGGAAAGTCACAGGAGAGTGGCTGTGAGGTTTGGGGGGCCTGGATATACCTGAGCTCTGCAGCATCCATCTTTCCTGAGGGGAGCTAGCCCCTCCTTGAGGAAATTCAATTACCTTACCCTGGGGGATGCCACTCCCCCCACCCTCTGGAAATCCCCTTGCCATAACCTCTGAAATATTGTTTGCTCCACTCTGCAACTTTTTTTGTTCTTTCTTCAGTTTTGCTCTGTCTTAGTGGTTTGTTTGTTTGTTTGTTTGTTTGTTTGTTTGTTTTCTTTTTGGACGGAGGCAGTTCTTTCTTTTCTCCCATCCTGCATCTTAACCCTTGCTGAGGAGACAGCAACATAAGCAGACTCAGGGGTCATCAGAGACTGGAGGTAGGGTGCAGCCAATCTATACACTATTCTGGGAAACAGACTGGTGTTTCCTCCTCACAGGAGAGCCACAGAAACACCCTCCTGGCATCCAGCAGACCCAAAATCTGGACTCTGGAAGCCTACTAGGGGCCATGCACTGCTGAGTACAGGAAAATTATCCCTGACAGACTCAGACAAGTGGCTCAGGGTAGGGGGAATACACCCACCATCTTCCCTGAAGTCTGAAAGGCATCTGCCATGGGAGATCCAGGAATCACAGCCCCCTGTTTCCAACAAAAGCCCTCAGAAATGGTCAGGTCTGCAACTAGTTTAAGATTCACAGCAGGCCAGCAAACAGAGATAAGTCTATTTCCTTTGCCAGATTGGGGAAGTTCTCCTTCATTATGTTTTCAAATAAGTTTTCAATTTCTTGCTGTTCCTCTTCTTCTGGCACTCCTATAATTCAGATGTTGGAATGTGTAAAGTTGTCCTGGAGATTCCTGAGCCTCTCCTCACTTCTGAATTCTTGTTTCTTCATTCTGTTCCGGTTCAATGTTTATTTCTTCCTTCTGTACCAAACTATGGATTTGAGTTCCAGTTTCCTTTCCTTCAGTTTTGGTTCCCTGTACATTTTCCTTTATTTCACTGTTTATAGCTTTCACTTTTTCTTCTATCTTGTGACCATATTCAACCATTTTTGTGAGCATCCTGATTACCAGTGTTTTGAACTGTGCATCTGATAGATTGGCTATCTCTTCGTCACTTAATTGTATTTTTCGTGCAGCTTTGATCTTTTCTTTCATTTGGGTCATATTTTCTGTCTTGGCACACCTGTTATGTAGTAAGGGTGGAGCCTAGGTATTCCCCAGGGTGGGGCAACCCACATTGCTGTGTTTTGACACTGTGTGTGGGGGAGTAGTCCAAGAGGAAACAATGCCACTTGCTCAGCTCTCAGCCAGCTTTCAGTCACTTCCTCCACTACCCACAAGCAAATTGGGCCCTTCTGGTGCCGATTCCCTGGGTAGGGGGTTTTATGTACATTCTAGGACCCTGTGGGTCTCTCTAATGAACTCTCCTGTGAGATAGAGAGTTTCTCCTGCCACCTCTATCCCCACAGGTTTTTTCAATCAGGGGTTTTGAGGCTTTGTTTCCCCACAGTGGAACCCTGGGTTGCATGGTCAGTCTTGCTCCCCAGTTGTTCCTCCCAGTTTATCCACATGAAAATGTCAGACTACCTGGTCCACCAGCTGCCACTTGGCATAAGTCCCTTCCACTACAGCTACCCATCTCTGCCCCTCCTACCAGTCTATATGAATATTTCTTCTTTAATTCCTTGGTCATCAGACTTCCATTAAGTTTGATTTTCTGGCACTTCTGGTTGGTTTTTGTTTTTAAATTTGTTGTTGTCCTTTTGGTTGTGCAAGGAGGCAAAGAGTATCTACCTATGCCTCCATCTTGGCCAGAAGTCCCAAACAGAGAATGTTAATGGCAGCAAAGGAGTAACAGCTAGTAACATACAAGGGAGCTCCAATAAGGCTATCAGTAGAGTTCTCAACCAAAACACTACAAGCCAGAAGGCATTGGCATGAAATATTCCAAGTAATGAAAAGCAGGAACCTGCAACAAAGACTATGTTACCCAGCACTGCTCTTTGAAAAATGACAAGTGAAATAGAAAGCTTCTGAGACAGAACAAGGCTAAGAATACACCTCTACCAAGCCATCATTGCAAGAGATGCTAAAGGGACTGCTTTAAGAAGAAGAAACAAGAAGTATGGGAAGGGAGGAACACAGGTACAAAGGGAAAAATGACAATGAATAAGTATCTACTAACAATAACCTTGAATGTAAATGGCATAAATGCTCCCAATTGAGAGACATAGGGTAACTGAATGGATAAGAAAACAACCTGCATATACTGCCTATAAAAGACCTACCTCAGAACAAAAGATATACACAGGCTGAAAAATGAAGGAGTGGAAAAAATATCCCATGCAAATGGACATGGGAAAAAAGCTTTGGCAACAATCCATACACCAAACAAGATAGACTTCAAAAACACACCATAATGAGACAGAGAAGGTCACTACATAATACTTAAGGGAGTAGTCCAACAAGAGGATATAACTCTTGTAAATATACGAGGTCTGTCTAGAAGGTATCCAGCTATGTAATATGAAAGATAGACACATGCCCTGGCTGGTGTAGCTCAGTGGATTGAGCTCGGGCCTGCGAATCAAAGGATCGTGGTTTGATTCCCAGTCAGGGCACATGCCTGGGTTGCAGGCCAGTTCCCAGCAGGGGACACACGAGAGGCAACCATACATTGATATTTCTCTCCCTCTCTCCTTCCCTTCCCCTCTAAAGATAAATAAATAAAATATTTTTAAAAAAAAAGAAAGATAGACACATGTATTGAAGAAGATACAAGATACAAGAAACATTGTACATTGGACAGTGACAACTCTGTCCCCTAAAAGTCGGCATGTTGGGACCTCACACACTATTCCCAATCACCATCAGCTGCCCTGTTATATTTTTCTGATTCTCATCAACAGTCTAAAATCCTTTCAGTCTATCCTTTCAAAGGTGATTTTACTTTTGGGAAAATCATAAGTCACAGGGTGCCAAATCTGTGCTGTAAGGGTTTGAATCACCTAGGTATTTGATGTTTTGCAAAAAAACTGCACAGGATGTGCATTGTCATGATGAAGCTGCCAGTCACCAGTTGTCTATAGCTGCAGCATTCTAATCATTGAATAGCTTCCGTGGAGGAATGTTCGCGCTTAATACAGAATTTGATGCAGATCTGTTGCTCTGCTCACTCAGTCATTTTGAATGCAACAGCCACACAGTGCATGTGCCCCCTCAGTGGCATCTATTGCCCCCACAGACTAGTACAGTGAAGTCATCATGCTTCATGCATGCACATTCCAGTCCACTCTCCTTGGCTGCCAGGTTACATTGATGTCACACAAATAGTTCTCATTATATTAACAGTGGCTGGACTTTTTTCCAGACCTCATATATGCACCCAATATAGTGCACCTAAGCATAAAATTAAAATTTTGGAGGAGTTTAAGAAAGAGATAAGCAGCAATATAGTCATTGTAGGTGATTTTAACACCCCACTGCCAGCAATGGATAGATCTTCCAATCAAAATATCAACAAAAGTATTGAATTGAAAAACACTCTAAGTCAAATGGATTTAATAGGTATTTATAGAACATTTCACACCAGAGAAGCAAAATACACATTCTTCTCAAATGCACATGGATCATTCTCAAAGATAGACCACATATTAGGACACAAAACAAGCCTTAAAAAATTCAAGAACACTGAAATCATATCAGGCATCTTCTAGAATCACAATGGCTTGAAACTGGAAACCAATCTCATGGGAAAAAACTCAAATAGATTCATATATATGAAGGCTGAACAACATGTTATTAAATAATGACCAGTTTTACAATGAGATCAAGGAAGAGATCAAAAAGTACCTGGAAAGAAATGAAAATGAACACACAACAATGCAAAACCTATTGGACACAGTGAAGGCATTCCTGAGAAGGAAGTTCATAGTATGCGGAACTACCCAAAAAGAGATAGAAAAATCTCAAACAAATCTAACCCTACATCTAGAAGAAGTAGAAGGACAACAACAAACAAAACCCACAGCAAGCAGTGGGAAGGAAGGAATCAAGATCAGAGCAGAATTAAATGACATAGAGATTGAAAAACCAGTTCAAATCATAATGAATCCAGGAGCTGGTTCTTTGAAAATATAAACAAAATGGATAAGCCATTAACTAGACTCATCAAGAAAAAATGAGAGAGAACCCAAGTAAATTAAATCAGAAATGGAAGAAGTAACAACTGTTACTACAGAAATACACAATTGTAAGAAATTACTATTAACAACTATATGCCAAGAAACGACAACCTGGGTGTCGTTTCTTGAGGATGAAATCCTCAAGGATAAAATCCTTGAGGGTGAAATGGACAAATTTCTAGAAACATTCAGTCTTACAAAACTGAATTAGAAAGAATCAGAAAACCTGAATAGTTTGATAACAACTAGCAAAATCGAAACACTTATCAAAAACTGACACACAAAAGCCCTGGACCAGATGGCTTCATGGGTGAAGTTTGCCAAACATTCAAAGAACTAACGCCTACCCTTCTAAACTATTACCAAAAATTCAAGAAGAGGGAAGACTCCCAAACATTTTCTATGAGGCCAGTATTATTCTAATTCCAAAGTCAGGTAAAGACACAACAAAGAAAGAAAAGTACAGGCCAATATCTCTAATGAACATGTATGTTAAAATCCTCAACAAAATACTAGCAAACAGGATCCAACAACACATTAAAAAAGTCATACACCATGGTCAAGTGGGATTTATTCCAGGGATGCAAGGATGACACAATATTTACAAATCAATAAATATGATACATCATATAAACTAAATGAAAGGTAAAATCACATGGTCATATCAATATATGCAGAAAAGCACTTGATAAAATAGCACCCATTTTTTATAAAAACACAGGCAAGTGGGAATAGAGGAAGCACACCTCAACATAATAAAGGCCATATATGAAAACCTTACTGCCAGCATCATACTCAATGAGCAAAATCTTTAGATCAGGAACAAGATGAGGGTGTTCGCTTTCACCACTCTTATTCAGCGTAGTACTGGAGGTCCTAGCTGCAGCAGTCAGACAAGAAATAAAAGGCATCCAAACTGGAAAGGAGGAAGTAAAACTCATTTTTTGCAAACAACAGGATAGTGTACATGGAAAATTTTCCACTAAAAACTACTCAGCCTAATAAGTGAATTTGGCAAAGTAGTGGGGTACAAAGTCAATATTCAGAAATTGATCACATTTTTGTACATGAACAATGAACTATCAGAAATAAAAACTAAGAAAAAATCACATTTACTATACCAACAAAAACAAAAAAATAATGTACCAAAGAATAAATTTAGCCATGAGGTAAAATATCTTTACCCAGAAAACTACAGAACTCTGAAGAAAGAAATTGAGGAAAATACAAGTAAATGGAAGCATATATCCTGTTCTTGAATTGGAAGAATTAACATCATTAAAATGTCTATACTAACTAACCAAAGCAATCTATAGATTCAAAGCAATTCCTATTAAAATACCAATGGCATATTGCACAGATCTAGAATAAATACTTCAAAAATTTATATGCAACCCAAAAAAAAGGACCCCGAAGCCACAGCAATTATAAGAAAGAAGAAGAGAGTTGAAGGGGTCAAAATACCTGTTATGAAACTATACTACAAGGCCACCATAATCAAAACAGTCTGGTGCTGGCATAAGAACAGACACATAGATCAGTGGAACAGAATAAAGAGCCCAGAAATAAACCTTTGCCTCTATGGTCAATTAATGATTGACAAAGAGGGCATGAGCATACAATGGAAAAAATAGCCTCTTCAATAAGTGGTGTTGGGAGAACTGGACCAGTGCATGCAAAAAGAAAAGAAAAGAGACTAGATCACCAACTTACACCATATACTGGAATAAACTCTAAATGGATAAAAGATTTAAACAGTCAGGATACCTACTATAAATGTTCTAGCAGAAAACACAGGCTGTAAAATTTCAGATATGCCATGTAGCAATATATTTGCCAATATATCTCTCGGGCAAGAGAAGTAAAGGAAAAAGTAAACAAATGGGACTACATCAAATTTAAAAGTTTCTATACCACTAAAGAAACCATCATCAAAATGAAAAGGGAACCAACTATATGGGAGAACATATTTCACAATGATACATCAGACAAGAGTTTAATCTCCAAAATATGTAAATAAATCTTATGACTCAACACCAGGGAGACAATGCAATTAAGAAATGGGCAAAGGATCTGAATAACACTTCTCCAAGGAGGACATACAGATGGCCGACAGACATGAAAGAATGCTCAACATGCTAGCCATCAAAGAGATGCAAATTAAAACCACAAGGAGATATCACCTCACAATTGTCAGAGTGGTTATCGTGAATAAATCAGCAAACAACAAGTGTTTGCAAGGATGTGGAGAAAAGGAAACACTAGTACACTATTGGTGGGAATGCAGACTGGTGCAGCCACTGCTGAAAACAGTATGGAATTCCTAAAAAAATATTAAGATTGGACCTGACTTTTGATCCAGTATCTCCACTGCTGGAAATATACCCTAAGAATCCCAAAACACCAAATCAAAAGAACTTATGCACTCCTATGTTCATAGCCACACTCTGTACAATAGTCAAGTGTTGGAAACAACCTAAGCATCTATCAGGAGATGAATGGATTTAAAAACTGATACATTTACTCAATGACATAGTATTCGGTACAAAGAAGAAAAATTCCTACCCTTTGCAGTAGCATGGACCTAAGTGGAGAGTATTATGCTAAGTGAAGTAAACCAGTTGGTGAAAAACAAATACCATATAGTCACACTTATAAGAGGAATGTAATGAACAAAATAGACTAATGAGCAAAACAGAACCAGAGACATGGAAGCAGGGAACAGCTGGACAGCTGCCAGAGAAAATGATGAAGCGGGGAATAGTGGGAAAAGGGTAAGGGATTAGTCAAAGAACATGTAGGAATGACCAACCCATGGATGTGGACAATGGTGTGGGGATGGCTGGATGGCAGAATGCAAAGGGGGAAATTTTGGGAAGACTAATAGAATAATTAAGAAAATAAATGGAAAAAAATAATATCAACAGAAATTTAAAACTCAGAAGAGTTGGAAGATAAAGCTGAAATCTCCCAGAAAATAAGAGTGTAGAGACAGAGGTAGATAAGAAAAGAAAATTAGATCAGTCCTGGAGTTCCAATATCAAAATAGTTGGACTTTAGAAAGAGAAAATAGGGAAACCAGAAAGCAGGAAATAAATGAAAATATTTCCAAGAATTGAAGTTCTTACATTTCCACATTGAAAATCTGCTAAGTGCCCAAGCACAATGAACAAAAGTAGACCCATTATAAGACATACCTTTGTGAAGTTTCAGAACACTGAGGACAAACAAAAGAACCTTTAAGCTTCCAAAGATTAAAAAATAGGTTATTTGCAAAAAAAAAAAAAAAAAATCAGGAAGACTTTGAGTTCTTCAACAGCAATATTGGAAGCTAGAAATCAATGGAGCGTTGCTTTCAGAATTTTAAAGGAGAATGGTTTCAACCATTCTGTAGCCACCAAACTGTTAACCAAATGTGATGGTAGGCCAAAGATATTCCCAGACATGCATGGCAACATGAAAGATTTACCACCTGCACCACACCTGTTTCTCTGAAAGCCACTGCAGTATGTGCTCCACGCAAAGAATGAAGAAGACTGTGTGGAGTTCAGGAAGCAGGAGCTACAGCACAGAGAGAGGAAAAGGGATGAACAGGGCAAAACAGAAGAGATCTTAGATGAGACATGGGTGCAAGGTTCAGGGTCACCACCCAGTGCAGCTTTCTCTCCTCTGAAGATGAAAATGGGGCTCCAGATGTGCAGAGAGCATCTTGACAAGTTTGAAACTGGAGGAATAAATTGCAGTTGAATTAATAAGTGCCAAAATGTAAACAAACAGAATAGACAGTTTAGTCGAAGGAAAACAAACAAAAAAAAATGTACAGGAAAAAAATCACAGAATAGTGACTATGTTGCTTACGTGGAAAGAGCACTTGCTTCATCATAGGGATCTAAACATTTAAACATTGATGTGATCAAAGCTATGCTATATATTGGGAGTGTAAGGCAGAATATAAAATGTGTATATGTATGACAGGATGGAGGGGAGACATTCTTAGTGTGGCAATGTTGTATTTAATGCCTATAACTTGTTAGCCAACAGGGAGCAAGAAAAGCATGGTATTTAAAGATTTGGAGGTAAATACTGAATAATTAAATCAATTGACTTTTAAAATCAAACACAGTTGATTCTAGGGAGAGAGGCAATAGGCTGTTCTTTTTTATAACCTTATTGAGCAATTTCATTTTTAAACTCTGCATGTATAAAAATAAAAACAGACATTCAAATAAACACAATGCAGTATATATAGTGGCATCAGAAAGGTACAGATGAAGTTTTAGGTGGATTCCAACAAAGACCAAATTAGGCTGACATTATTATCATCCACATTAATAAAGTATGTATGTAAAAGAAATTTCTTCAGTCACTTATTTCAAGATGTTCTTTTCAGCTCTCAGTTTTAGAGTATTGGTCTTTTCTTATTGAAGTGATTAGTAGTAGAAGTTTTACTTTTTCTTTTCTTTAATTTTTTATTGTTGACACTTTACAGATATTTCTCATTCTCCTCCTCCCCCTGGCCCTTACCCTTCTCCCTGGCCTTCACCATATCGTTGTCTGTGTCCATGGGCTATACATACGCCTTTAGTAATTTTAATACTTGTATTTTCCCCATGCTTTCAGTTTTTTCTAGGTTATGGTCAAAATCAGTAAAAATATATAATAAAAACAATGAAAATGAATACCTGTATGATATGATGGACACCAGACTAAAAAGTGAAGATTCAGTGAAGGCAGTTACCCAGGCGTTTTCAGATATCTGGATGTTAGCTTGATGTAGATTAAACATCTGGATGGTTGAGTTAAATAACTTCAGATGCCTATTGTCAAGTGGATACAGATTAAGATTTCATTGTTCTAACAAATGGAAAAATGTTGGTGGTTTCTTATGATTATTTTTCTTTCTGTTGAATAAAAAGAGCATACTGACCATCTGTTCATAAATGTTTTACCTAGCCGGTAATAGTCTTCTTAGGTGGCTAGGCCATTATCTATGCAAATATCAGTAAGTGACTGTGGAGCATGGAGGCCAGGAGCACTCACTGGCCCATGAGACTTTTTGAGCTATTATGAGCATAATGCAAATGTGTGATTCAATACAGTTGGTGCTCAACTGTATTGCCACAGGCTATAAAATGTTTTGTGTGGTAGTGTGTGTTTTTACTTAAGCATTCCACTTTCTCTTCTCCATAGAAAGTTACAGAAAGAACAGTTTCTTTGTGGTCGCTGATAAACAGTAATAAAGACACATTCAGAAACCCTTTCTATACTAAAGAATTCAATCGAGTTTTATATCCAGTTGCCAGTATGCGTCACTTGGAACTTTGGGTGAATTACTACATTAGATGGAACCCCAGAATCAAACAACAGGTAAATGAACTGGCATTGTTAAAAACAGTAATATCGATTGATAATTACTTCTGGACTTTGATAATGTTATTTGGTATTTTTTAAATATTATGAGGGGGAATGTATCAGACTAAAAAGTCACACTTGCTTTTAAACACAACTTTCTTTAAAATTGTTATTAATTACTAAACCATCTATTTTGATTAGGGTTAAACTTATATTCTTTTGACAATGGGAATAATATATTCTTTTCACTAAAATGTAAACTGATTTATTGCTCTAGAAAATGACTGAGTTTTGATAGCCAAGGATTTTCTTTAATGACTAGAAGTTTTTGCATATCATAGGAAAGAAAGCATCTACTGTTTGGTTCAGGGGTGTGTACTAGGTCAACTAACATAAGAATGCTTTTTCCTGAGGGTTATCATTTAAAAATAAAAACTGGTTTTTGAAGTGAAAAATGCCACATTTTATTAAAGACACACTCATGCTTTCCATTTTCCCACCCCGACTCCATCAGAAATCAGAAGAAAAATATAGCCGTTTGTAAAGGCTCAGTAGTACCTCCAGTTAGTGATTTGTTCCAAGTGCTATAAATATTCAGTATTTGTGATTGCTCTTTGTAAAGGTTTGTACATTTTCCAGTCGTTTGAATGGTCGACTACCTGTTCTCACAGGCCAGTCTTGCATAAACACCAGCTTTAATCCTTCTAGAAATCATCAGGCAACAGCAGGGGCCTGGTGCTGCAGGCTGTCTCTTAGATTGTTTATTCCACTCAGGCAGCTGGCCACATGCCATTCTGTGCTCTCTCTTCTCAGTGGGGAAAAACCCAGTTCAAGCGGCACTCTCATTTCAAGGTCTCTGCTGCATTCATTAAAGGCTCTTGCAATTTAGTAATGGTTGAAATATGTAACCTTTTGGAAAAGGACAGATCTCAGGGCTGGAGAACATCCGCTTACTAGCTTGGGATTTGAGAAGCATGTTGAGGGCATTTATTTAGCAGTAGTTCTAGTGAGTGGAATATCAAGTAAAGAGAAAGTGGGAATTTTTCCAAGGTTCTAACTGCTGTTACAGAGGACATATCCCTTTTCTAATTAAAAAATATTATATAGATGAGCAGTATTTGTCCTATACATTAAGCCCTTTCTGTATTTATTGCAGCTTTCTTTTAAGCCACTGGTAATTAGGAAGCATTGACAATTTCTGTATAGATTATATAATGTCTCATCACCCATTTGTACTTAGAGAAATTCTTAAAATTCAAGGAATTTAGAGCAATCAATTTCTGAATATATAAAGGTAATAATAATAATTGTGTGACAGGGGAAGTTGGAAGAGGCATCAGTAGAAGAACCTGCTATAATGAATGTATCTATCCCCTTATTCTCAAAGAGTTTAGCAAAATTGAACAGGGCCAGACAAGACTGAGCATTCTTTGATAGAGGTTTCTGTTTCCTTTAGACATTAATTGGTCTATATTATGATCTGTGAAATTTACTCAAAAAAGAAAATAACTTATTCTTTCAATAGAGATTTTCCAAACATGGAGGGTCTTACACATATCTTTATGTCTTTTGACAATTCAAGTTTTCATTGCCCAAATATTGAGTATTCCCATGCATCAGGCACAGGGGGAACACAGAAGTTAAGAAGAGGTGGTTTTGCACACAAGGAGCTCCTAGGCTGGGTGGGGGCACCCAGGAACATAAGCCAATGATTATAATGCTTGGGGAGAAATACAATAATAGAGGTATGAACTGAGTGCACTAGATTTCTTAATGACCTTATATAGAACATTATTTCATACAGAAATAGATTAAAGTTCAATCACATAGGAGTTTTTAAAATTACATAATGTAAACCTGAAATAATATACTTCACCACTTGAAAGTTAAATTGTTATTCACTTGTGTGGCCCAGTTGGTATACAAATGATTACTTGGTACCTAGAGCACTCACAACACTATGGTATGCTATCAGTACTAAAAGACCCCAAAACATATACAGCCCCTGCCTATAATGAGCTGTTCACCTAGAAGAAGGCAGGGTTGGGGTGCATTTAGAAGCAAAAGTCACCAACCCTTGCTACCACATAAAAACTCAGCAAAGTTGGTGGAAAAATTAATGCTTGCATTTGATAAGATTTGGCAAGCTATCAATAAGCAAATTTGGTACTTTTATTTAATATAAGGAAATTGCTCATGTTGAAAGCAGAAGTATAAATTAGTCACATTATAAATCTATGTGATAAGCTTCAGCTTCTGGTAAGCCTCATAATACTTGGGGAACCACTGTACCTCATGTAACTGTCAGCCAGGGTTATACTGGGCAAATTCACATTTTGCATAGTGGTAACTCAAGGATGAGAACAAGGACAGTCAGATATTAACAGGCTGAACTGTGTGCTGTATAAGTCATTTCTGATATAGAAAAGTGAAAAGGAATATGAATATAAGCATCATTTGTACCCTGAAATACTTCCATACCTTGTTGATTGCCTATCTTCTATTCTGGGCTGAGCTGGCACACTCTTTACTTCATAATTCATTTCCCCAAGCAAAAAGTTGAGCTATAGTATTTAAAGTCATGTGACTTTAAGTTTCATTTTTCATTATTTTGTCTTTTGGTATGCTATCACAAATAGACTCTTCTATTTATATCTTCTAAATGGTTTTTGTTTCTCTATAGCCATATTACTTCTATATATTTTGTACCCATTACCAGGCTGAATTATTTTATTTTTAATAGTTTTTCCATTTGCTTTCTCAGGTATTCTAATTACATAGCCTTGTCATAAGCAAAAATGATTGTTTTACCTCTGATCTCTTTTTCTTCTCTAATTGTACTCACTGGTACAATAACAAGCTAATTCTAATAGTCATGAAACAGGGAGGTTTTAAAAAATAGTCAAGGTAATTTTGGAGATTATCAAGGAAGAGTTTGCCTGTTATATATCAAGAACTTATATGAAACAAAATAGCGCTCAGAAACAGACCACATAGAAGTGAAGACTTGGTAGGGTAAGAAGGTCGGGTGCATCATAATGCATAGGGAAAAGATGGACTAGATGGTAAATGGTGCTAGTATAGCAAATCACCCTTAACGTGTCTAAACGGAACTCCTAATATTTTCCCCAAACCTGCTTTTCCTTCCATCTTCTGCTTTCAGTTCTTGGCAACTCCATCCTAGTTGCTCTGGCCAGAGACCTTAGAGTTGTCCTTGATGCCCTACTCTCTCACATTTCATATCCAGTCTGTCAGAAGAGCCTGCTAGGCCCAGCCTTGATAATCTGTATAGCCTCCCCGCATTCTTATTATTTCCTATCAGGACCGTGGGCCAGGCCACCTGTCCTCGGCTGTTTGTTGCTAGACTCCCTGACTTCTACTCTTGCTTGCTTCTATTCTGTTCTCACTGCAGCAGCCAAAGTGGTCCTTGTAAAATACACACCAGATCCCACCACTGCTCTACTCAAAATAGTCCAGGTAACTGCTCACCTCACCTGAGTCAAAGCTCACTTCCTTTGATGGCCTCTGAGGCCTTATGTGACCACCACCCCACCCCTTACCTCTCTGCCCTTCTTGCCACCTCACCAACTCTTTCTCACACACTGTGCTTCAGGCACACTGGACTTCTTGCTTGCCCTCAGACACTCAAATATCTGCCCGGCTCCTTCCCTCTCCTCCCTTAAGCCTTTTTCCAGGAGTCACCTCCTCAGTGCAGCTCCCCAGACCACACTGTTTAGAGGGTAACTGGCACCACACTGGTCCCCATCCCTCTTAACCTCCTCTATTTTTTTCCCTGTGGTATTATTCACCTTCAAACATTCTTCCTAACTCACAGGACTGTTATATTTGTTTGTCTCCCCTGCTGGAAGATAATAAACATAAAAACAGAAGTTTGGGCATCCTTTGTTCACTGATGGATCTTGACCACCTAGAACAATGTCTCAACCTCAGTGGAATGCATGAAGAGAAAAATGGGCAAAGGATATTAACAGGCAGCACACAGAACTTACTGGTCATCAGGCACTCAACAAAACATTTCTATTCTAATGCTATATGTGTATTTCCAAGAAACCTCACAGTCTTCAAACTCACAGAAAAAAAAGAACAGGGTTTATAGGAATAAAAGGATTAGGAGGAGACCTCTCCAAGTCTGTGAACCTTTGTAACCAGAGCACTAGTGAAAGCAACAATCCCAGTAGATGTGGGCACCGTTACATGACTGCTGAATGTGCATTTGACTTCCATTGATCACTCCTTGGCAACCTGAGGTGGGGTGACTAGTGGCCCCCAAAACACATGTCCACTTGGAATCTGTGAATGTGACCTTATTTGTACAAAGAATCTTTACAGATGTAATTAAGGATCTCAAGATGAGATCCTCATGGCTTTAGAGTGGGCCCTACGTCCAATGGCAGGTATCCTTAGAAGGGACAGCAGAGGAAGGCTACAGACACATATAAGGGAGAAGACCATGTGAAAACAAGTGGCTGGAGTGATTCTGCCACAAGCCAAGGAAGCCTAGAACCACCAGAAACTGGAAGAGGCAAGGAAGGATTGTCCCCTAGAGCCTCCAGAGGAAGTGCAGGCCTGCTGACACCTTTATTTCAGGCTTCTGCCCTGCAGAACTGTGAGAGAGTAAGTTTTTTGTTTTAAGCAACTAAGTTTGTGTTCATTTGTTACAGCAGCCACAGGAAACAAGTACATAGTCTTAAACCCCAGTCCTCATGCTTCCTCCTCTGATGCTGGTCCTAGAAGGCATCTGCTCCTAATCCAGACCATTCCCTTCAGCATTAACAATTGGACAAGGCATAGCCTTCTTCATTAGTGCATCATCTTCACAGCTTCCTTGTTGGTGTTCATAGCTTTGGCAGATAGCTGAAATCTTTGGAGAGCAGGACAGCTCTAGAAGCTACTAGCACTAGAAGGATGCACTTCTGTATACTTTTTGCTTTTTTCTTAATGTCTTCATATATTGCTAAAGCTTTCTAGAGCTTGCCCTTGATCACTTCAAAACATTAATGTGATGGTACAGGGGTCTTCCAGGGACTCGCCTGTTGTGTACAGTGGCCTGGGTGGTGATTGCATTAGTGTCTCTATATGTAAACATTTGTTGAGCTGAACATTTTAAGATTTGTGCACATTAATGTGTAATTTATGTCAGTACAAAAGTTTTAAAAATTGACATACTGAGAGCATCATATTCTGTTCTACCATGACCTTTTTTTTTAAATACTGCCATCAATGTGTTATTTATCAATCAAAGCATTTGGCATTGTAGCAAAGCAGACAATGTTGACTGGCTTGACTCACAACTACCCTGTGATGTCTGTGTCATTTTAATTCCCATTTGACAGAGGGGAAGTGGAGGAACTTAGAAGGTTAAGTCACACAGCTGGTAAGAGACAGAGCAAGATTCACACCAAGGCTGGTGGGTGTCAGCACTGCTGCTCTCAGCTGTGCGTGTATTACTATGAGCAATAACACATGAAAAGGTATGGTAGAACAGGGCAATGCAATTGAAAACTACCATGTTACTGTCCTCAAATTGGGAGAAAAAAATAAAACATACTCTTCTGTTCCCAACTCCTGGTGTGGACATGGAGCAACAAGAACTACCAGGCTCACTAGTGAGCGCATAAGGTCATATCAATACCTCAGAGAGGAATTCGGCAGCATCTAGTGGAGTTAGACCATATTGTCCTCTCCAGCAGTCCTGTCCCTAGTCAAATTCCTTCAATAGACATTTGCACATGTGCATGAGGAGATGTGTCCAAGGATAGCAAAGCATTGCATGTAGTAGTAGAGAGCACTGGAAATTGTCAGCTATTCATCAGTGCAGGAATGGATAGATAAACTGGTTTATTCATTCAATGGAACTCAAGGACCAAATTCAGAAACATACCATTTGGTCAAAATGTCAATTGATAACTACAGAATATACCACTTTGATAAAAACTTTCACAAAATAGAAAGTAGTAGCTTATTTTGTTTCTGGATACATACTGACATGAAAAGTGTCGCAAATCTCCACAGGAGGGACAGCTACCCACCAACTTGAGAAGAGTTATTGCCTCTGGGAGCAAAGGGCAGTGGGCCTGGTGACAGGCAACACAGGAGACAGGAGCTGTGTCTGGGTTGAAAAACTTTTAAAAAATGGTGATGCATGTGGGAAGAAATGTATACATAGTTATTTCTTGGTGGCATTTTATCATTCTTGGTAATTTTCTGTGTTTTTCAATTATGCAATATTGCAGGAATATTGAATATATATGAATGTTAAACCTCACTTAGAGGGCTTATGCAGAGAATAGGACATGTGTACTGAGCAGGTGAATTTTTGTAATGTGGTTGGCACAAAGTAGTAATTCGGGCTCGTGCTTCTTCCCAGCAGCCAAATCCAGTGGAGCAGCGTTACATGGAGCTCTTGGCATTGCGTGACGAATACATAAAGAGGCTGGAGGAGTTGCAGCTTACCAACTCTGCCAAGCTTTCTGATCCCTCAACTTCACCTTCAAGCCCTTCGCAAATGCTGCCCCACATGCAAACTCACTTCTGAGAGGGAGCCTGGCCTGGCTCTGCGTTCAAACTCTGAATAAAGGAAATAGTTGACTTTCATTTGGGGTCTCTGTACAAAGTAGATTAAAATATTTGCCCCCATGTAGAACTTGAATTAATGCAATCTTAAACTCTTGAATATGTGCCTTCTAGATTACATATTACAAGAAAACTACAGTGTCTACACGACAGTCAGACGGAAGGAGTCCAGATATGGATTTGGAAAATCCTGACATCTTTCAAAAGGAGTTTTTGAAAAATACAAAGTTTAAATTTAATTTGTCTCTTTAGAAATGCTGTGTATACAGTGCATAATTTGTGGGCTTAATTGGAATAACATTATTTAAACTAAAGAGGAAACAGTTTCGTGAAATGGATTTTCCTCAGGTTGCTTAAAAGCATTGCTTCAGATTATCTACAACAAACCCAGATGTGAAATGTGTGTTACTGCCAAAACCAAATTGAGCTCAGCTTCTAAGTCATTATCAAAAAAGAAGGTATTTCAATAAATGCCAAGTTTTATACCATCCTAAGCGGTGACTTAAGGAGAAATAGCTGTGTAGGTGAGTTTTTCATTATTTTGAAATTTTGGAATATGAAGTGTTTTCCTCTAATTTTCAAGAGAAGCATATTTTTATATTTAAAAGAAACTGATGGGTTCCAGTAAAATATGATTTGATTTTTTAAACTTTGCCAGTTCTATTTTCTAACTTTTTCCTATGAGCTTTCCTAAAATTCTGACCCATTTTCAGGTTGTGGGAAACCCCCTATAAAGCACTGTGCAAAGATGTCGGATGTCATATGCTGCTGAAGTGAATGGTTTCACAAATGTTGCTCTATTCAAACTAGCTTATCTGCCAAAGCTTAGGGTTGACTTTCTTGGATGTTCAAGTCATTGCTAGAGCATCATATTTTGAAATAGAAGTCACAGATGTACATTTGTTGAGTGTATCTTGAAAGTATTGTGCTTATTAATTTCAGTTAAAATGGTGTTGGGTGCCCCTCCTCCCAAGTGTGCATGAAAACTGGTTCTATACATTTTTACTTGAAGTACCCAGCAGTTTGCTTTTTCAGTTTTTTCCTGTAGTATTAAATGAAATTTAAAATGCAGTTCTATTTGATATCTGAACTAATTCATTTAGTAAGCATATTTGTAAAAGTTAGGGCTAGACTTAAAGCAATTAATGTGTTTTACAATGATCTGTAAAGGACTATTTATAGCTAATATGGTTTTGTTTTCAATGAATTAGAGGATTAAATATATCTTTGTAAGTTATTTTATGTCATAGTTTAATTGGTCTACCAAATATGACATCTCAGAAACAGTAGTAGTAGTATAATGTATAAATTTTGTATGTATAAGAAATTTTATTAGACTTTCTCTTGCCTTTTGTAAACACTGTAAATATTTCATAAATTAACAAAGTGTCACTCCATAAAAAGAGAAAAAAGCTAATACTAATAGTTTAAGGGATTTTGTGGAATTTCATGAAACATTTTTCATGGCAATAATGACTAAAAACCTGCTGTAATAAATATATTAACATAGCACTC
The DNA here is from genome assembly GCA_004027735.1 of Carollia perspicillata. Taxonomy (NCBI): domain Eukaryota; kingdom Metazoa; phylum Chordata; class Mammalia; order Chiroptera; family Phyllostomidae; genus Carollia; species Carollia perspicillata. The sequence goes on along the minus strand of PVKM010001307.1, from coordinate 52,291 downwards.
TGTTTTCAGGGATGTAATTATATATATGTCTTAAATGTGTATGGTATATTTTTTTCCTGGCTTGACTTCACATGCTCTTGGTCTTACCAGCAACTTTGTAGGGCTCTCTTCCCAAATCCTAGCAATATTGGATATTTAAGTGCATGAGATTTTAAGAGTCACAGCTGTCTTTATTAAAGTAAGGACAGCTTTCACAAAAGTATTGGGAGTGCATAGACACAAGACTTCAGATTCTGGATGGAGAAAAAAGTAGGTGATATTAAGGGAGAGTAAGACACTGGTTGAAATAAGGTATACTGGATGTCTCATTAGGTAAGAATTTTTAAAATCCTCCAAACTGCCGCCACTTGGAAATTACATTGTTTATTTATGTGCATCTGAAAAATGCTAAATAGTTATAGCAGGAAACTAAAATTAACCATTATTTGAAAATCTGAATAGGACTCTTAAATATATTTTTTAAAACTATGAGTATTTGAAATGCTTTGTGAGGTTCTATCTTTAGACATTGTTGTGTTTAATCCTCACTACAAACTCACAGGCTACACGGTATTCTATTATTGTGTTTTTCATCAGAGAAGGTCATTGATTCAGGGGTTCACTGACATGCCCAAAATCCCACAGCATCAAAAATATATAAAGATCCAAGATGGCAGAAGAGTACGTGGAAGCTATACTTACCTCCCAGGACCAATCAGGAATTACAGCTAAATGGTAGAGAAATCATCCTGAGTAACTAACTGAACACTAACTGAAGAGAAGCCTTATAATCAAGGGCAGACAGAAGAAACTCACTTCCCCACAACAAGACTGGTAGGGAGTGCAGAGGAGGCGTAAGAGGGCTGGCTGGGCTCTCACAGGCAGCAGCTGAAGTTCTGGAGGGATATTTCAGTGGCCAGGGATTCCACCCTGAAAAGTGTGGGGTCTAAACACCAAGCTACACTCCCCAGCCTACAACCCCACACCTGGAAAGGAATCAAGATAACATCCAGCTGTGAAAAAGCAGCAGGGTTTCTGGCTGCCAGGAAGAGATGGTTGGAGACAGAGAAGCTCTTAAAGGGAGGGCCAGCACACACAATTTCATTTGCAGCCACTTAGCTTGGACTCAGGCAGAAGAGGGCAGGGTGGATTAGAGATGCTTGGGGAAAGTCTGGAGTTGGTGGCCCTGAGGAGAGAACTGAAGAGAAAGCCACCAAGATCCTTGTGCTGAGTCATTCCCTATACTGCAGAAGCCATGTTTCTCAGGCAGAGCACTCCCAAGTGGCATCGGCCTGAGGGGAACCAATACCCTGCCCACAGGAATTATTGTAACCCACACTGTGGTGCTTAGCCAGGCTGCTGATTGCAGCTTCAGGCTATATCACTGATGAGTTTACCAACTAAGGTGGAAAACATGAAGAAGCAGCCAAAATAGGAAGACAAAAAAGAAAAAAAAAACACCGAAAGAATAAGAAAATTCTCCAGATGAACTAGATGATATGCAGGCAAGCAATTTAGCAGGGAGTTTAGAGTAATGATTATAAGGATACTCAACAGCATGAAAAAAGATAGAAAACATAGAAAAGGACCAGTCAGAAATAAAGAATGCACATCAGAAAAAATAATACACTGGAAGGGATAAACTAGGTTAGATGAAGCAGAGGATTGAACTATTGATTTGGGAGATGAGGTAGAAAAAAAAACACCCAGGCAGAACAGCAAAACAAAACCAAAAATGACAGTTGAAGAAACTTTTTGGACAACGTGAAGCATAACAACATCCACATGGGAATACCAGAATGACAAGAGAGTGAGCAAGGGATAGAGAACCTACTTGAAGAAATAATGGCAGAAAACTTCCCTAATCTGGTGAAGGGAAAAGACACACAAGTCCAGGAACCTCAGAGAGTCCCAAACAAGTTGGACCCAAAGAGTCCTACACTGAGACACATCATAATTAAAATGACAAAGTGTAAAGACAAGGAGAAAATCCTAAAAGTCACAAGAGAAAACCAGATAATTATATACAAGGGAGCACCAATTAGACTGGCATCTGATTTCTCAACTGAAACATTTCAGGCCAGAAGGGAGTGGTCTGAAATATTCAAGGTGATGAAAAGCAAGAATCTACAACCAAGGCTACTTTACCCAGCAAAGCTATCATTTAAAATGGAAGGGGAAATAAGGAGCTTCCCAGACAAGAAAAAGCTAAAGGAGTTTGTGAACACCAAACCAGTACTACAACAAACGTAAAAGGGCTTGCTTTAAGAAGAAGAGGAAAGAGAAAAAGAAAAAAAAAAGCAGAGGAAATAGTGTAACAATAAAATGTCACTAAATATCAATAATAACCTTAAATGTAAAGGGCTTAACTGCCCCAACCAAAAGACATAGGGTACCTGAATGGATTTTTCTTTTAAAGGACACATGTATGTGCTGCCCCCAAGAGACTCCACTCATCAAAATATACATACAGACTAAAAGTAAAGGGATGGAAAAGATATTTCATGAAAATGGAAAGGGGAGGAAGCTGGGTACCAGTACTTATATCTGGTAAAATAGGATTTAAAACCAAGGCTATAGTAAAGGAGATATGGACACTATATCATGATAAAGGGAACAATCCAACAAGAGGATATAACCCTAGTAAACTTTTATGCCCCAACATAGGAGCACCTAAATATGTAAAGCAAACTTTGATACACATAAAGGGAGAGTTCAACAGAAATACAATCATAGTTGGGGGTTTTAACACTGCATTGACTTCAATGAATAGATCTTCCAGGTAAAAAATCAACAAGGAGAGAACAGCCTTAAATGACACACTAGATCAAATGGATTCATTTTAAATTTTAGTTGTTGTTCAAGTACAGTTTTCTGTCTTTTACTCCCATCCCAGCCCCCCCCAATGCTCCCCACCTCCCTCCCATTTCCACCCCCCCCCTTAGTTTTTGTCCATGTGTCCTTTATATTTGTTTCTGTGAATGGATTTAATTGATATCTTCAGAGCATTTCACCCCAAAGCAACAAAATATACATACTTTTCAAGTATACATGGAACATTTTCTAGGGTTGACCACATTTTAGGACACAAAACAAGTCTCAATAAATTTAAGAAGATTGAAATATCAAGCATCTCTGATCACAATGCTATGAAGCTAGAAATTAATCACAAGAAGAACACTGAAAAACACAAAGAAATGGAAGCTAAATAACACTACTAAACACTGAATGGGTCAAAAAGATAAAGGAAGAAGTCAAAAAGTTACCTCGAAACAAATGAAAATGAGGACACAGCAATCCAAAATCTGTAGGACACTGAGAAAGCAATTCTAAGAGGGAAGTTCATGGCATGACAGCATTATCTCATAAAACAAGAAAAAACTAAAATAAAAAATATAACTTCACACTTAAAGGAACTTGAAAAAAGAACAACAAACAAAGCCCAAAGTGAGTAGAAGAAAGGAAATAATAAAGATCAGAGCAGAAATAAATGAAACAGTCTAAAAATGATACAAAAAAAATCAATGAATCCAAGTTCTGTTTCTTTGAAAAGATACACAAGATCAATGAAATTTTAATAGACTCTACAAGATAAAAAAGTAAAGGACCCAAATAAAATAAAAACTAAAGAGGAGAAATAACAACTGACAGCAAACAAACACAAATGATTTTAAGAAAAAAATTATGAACAACTATATGCCAATAAACTAGACAACTTGGATGAAATGGATAAATGCCAAGAAACACAATCTTCCAAAAGTAAATCAGGAAGAATGAGTCTGGATAGACAGATTACACCTAATGAAATTGAAGCAACAATAAAAAAAAAAAACACCCAACAAACAAAAGCCCTGGACCGGACAGCTTCACAGGTGAAATTTACTAAACATTCTGAGAACTAACACTTCTCAAACAATTTCAAAAAATTCAACAGGAGGGAAGGCTCCCAAACCCATTTTATGAGGCCAGCACTATTCTAATTCCAAAACCAGGTAAAGACACTACAAAGAAAAAATTATAGGCCAATACACCTGATGGACATAGATGTTAAAATCCTCAATACAATATTTGCAAACCAGATACAGCAATGCATCAAAAAGATCATATGCCATGGTTAAATGGGATTTATTCTGGGGATGCAAGTTTGGTACAACATTCACAAATCAATAACTGTGATTCACCACATAAACAATAGGAAAGATAAAAATGACAAGATCATATCAATAGATGCAGAAAAAGCTTTTGATAAAATCCAGCATTCATTCATGATAAAAACTCAGGAAAGTGGGAATATAGGGAATATACCTAAACATAATAAAGGCCATATATGGGAAACCCACTGCCAGCATCATACTCTACAGGTGTTCCTATTAAGATTAGGAACAATACAGGGATGTCTGCTTTTACCTCTCTTACTTAACGTACTGGAAGTCCTAGCAATAGCAGTCAGACAAGAAGAAATAAAAGACATCCAAATTGGGAAAGAAGAAGTAAACCTGTCTTTATTTGCAGAAGACATGATACTGTACATATAGAACCCCAAAGATTCCACCAAGAAACTACTAGAAACAAGAAATGAATTCAGCAACACAGCAGGACACAAAATTAATATCCAGAAATCAGCATTGTAAAAAAAAATTAAGCAAAAATTAATGGAAATGTAGAGAAGCATACAGAATTGAAGAAAAGGCTGAAAATCTCAAGAAGTGGCAAGAATCAGACAGTTTTAAGGCAAAAGGAATGAAGGCACCATACTCTCAAGTGTTGTGATTGTTGTGAACAAGCTCCTACAACCCCTTTTCAGTCCATTCAGGATTCAGGGTCCATGTCAAGAATATGTGCCTGGGCTACCTTGAGTCATATACCAAAACCATCATCCAGAAGAGGGTAGGGACTCTTCTTTTTAAAATATTTAATTATTATTAGGATACGTAATACTGTTTTGCTTTTATATATATAAGGAATTTTTGGTATATTTCCTTGATTATGCTATTACAGTTGTCCCAATAATTCCCCCTTTGCCCCCATCCACCCCATATGTCCCTTCCCTCCAGCAATCCCTCCTTAGTTCATGTCCATGGGTCATGCATACAAGATCTTTGGCATCTCCATTTCCTATGCTATTCTCAACATGCCCCTGTCTATTCTGTACCTACCAGTTTTGCTTCCTAAACCCTGCACATTTTCCCTGTTCCCCCTCTACACCCTCCCAGATGATAACCCTCCAAATGATCCCCATATCTATGATCCTGTTCAAGATCTGGTTGTTTCCTTAGTTTTTTTTTTATTCTGTTGCTGATAATTGTGAGTTTGTTGTCATGTTAATGTTCATAGTTTTGATCTTTTTCTGAAATAAGTCCCTTTAACATTTCATGTAATAATGGCTTTGTGATGATGAACTCCTTTAGCTTTACCTTGTCTGGGAAGGACTTTGTCTGCCCTTCCATTCTAAATGATAGCTATGCTGGATAGAGTCATCTAGGTTATAGGTCCTTGCTTTTCATCATTTTGTATACTTCTTGCCAGTCCCTTCTAGCCTGCAAAGTTTCTTTTGAGAAATCAGCAGAGAGTCTTATGGGAAATCCTTTGTAGTTAACTCTGTTCCTTTTTCTTGCTGCTTTTAAGATTCTCTTTTTCTCTTTACACTTCAGCATTTTAATTATGATGCATCTTGGTGTATTCCTCCTTGGGTCCAATTTCCTTGGGACTCTCTGGGCTTCCTGGACTTCCTGGGAGTCTATTTCCTTAGCCAGATTGAGGATGTTTCCCTTCATTATTTGTTCAAATAAGTTTTCAATTTCCTGCCCTTCCTCTTCTCTTTCTAGCACCCCTATTTTAGATGTTGGAGCATTTGAAGTTGTCCCAGAGGTTCCTAAGCCTCTCCTCATTTTTTCGAATTCTTGTTTCTTTGTTCTGTTCTGGTTGAATGTTTATTTCTTCCTTTTGTTCCAAATCATTGATTTGAGTCCCAGCTTTGTTCCCTTCACTGTTGGTTCCCTGTAGATTTTTCTTTATTTCAATTAGTATATCCTTCATGTCTTCCTTTGTTTTGTGGCCATACTCAATGAGTTCTGTGAGCATCCCTATCACCTGTGTTTTGAAGTCTGCATCTGATAGGTTGGCTATCTGTATTTCATTTAGTTCTCTTTCTGGGGTTTGGTTCTGTTCTTTCATTTGGGCCATATTTCTTTGCCACCTCAATTTGGTGGCCTCCCTGTGTTTCTGTGTATTATGTAGAGCTGCTTTTACTTCCTGTCTTAGTAGCATGGCCTATGTAGAAAAGGTGCCTGTAAATTGTGTGTAGCAGAGCCTTAGGTAATTGTCAGGGTGGGACAACCTGCTTCATTGCTTTTTGGCTCTGGGGGTGGGGCTTAGAGAGGGGTCAATGCTGCTCCCTGGCTTCTGGAGACCTGCCAAGCACTCTCCCCACTTTCAGTCACATCACACATCTTCTGTATGTGATTGGCGCACTTCCAGCTGCTGCCATGTAGTTTGCATATGTTCTAAGCCCATGTGGGCCCTTTAAGAGGTGAAAAGCCAGCAGCTTTTTCCACTGTTTCAACCACTGACTTGTTTTAACAGCCAGAGGAAATGGGGATTTATCTTCCTCATGCTGTCACCCTGGGCTGTGCATTCTGCCCTGAGTCTGGGGTCACTCACTCCCAAGGTATCCCTCCCCATTTTTATCCACCACATGTGAATGTGGGACTGTCCATTCATCCACCACCACCATCACCTCTCCAAGCCACACCTCGTTCTCCCTGCCCCAGATCCATGAATCTGCCCCTCCTACCCATCTGGGTGAATGTGGCTCCTTTAAGTACTTGGCTGTTGGACTTCCATAGCTCAATTTTCTGATGATTCTGGGTGTTATTTCCTTGTGAGATCTGTTGTAATTCTACTGTTGTGCGAGGAGACAAAGCATGTCAACTCACACCTCCATCTAGACCAGAAGTCTCAATTGCATTTTTATATGCCACTAGCAAATTGACAGAAAGGGAAATTAAGAAACCAATCCCAATTGCTAGTGGTAGGGGAGTATAAGGGGACTAAACTATAATGGAAAATATAATAAAGATTAAATTTATAAAATGCAAAAAAAGAAAGCAATCCCATTCACAATTGCTTCAAAAGGAATAAAATACCTAGGAATAAACCTAAGCAAGGATGTAAAAGATCTGTACTCAGAAAATTATAAGACACAGAAGAAAGAAATTGAGAAGATACAAATAAGTGGAAGCACATACTATGTTCCTGAATAGAAAGAATTAACATCATTAAAATGCCCATACTGCACAAAGCAATCTATAGATTCAATGCAATTCCTATGAAGATTCCAATGACATATTTCACAGAACTGAAACGAATGTTTTAAAAATGTATATGGAACCACAAAAGGTCCTACATAGCAACAATGATCCTGAGAAAGGAGAACAAAGTTGGAGGAATCACACTACCTAATATGAAACTATACTATAAGGCCATAGTAATCAAAACAGCATGGTACTGGCATAAAAACAGACACATATATCAATGGAACAGAACTCAGAGACCAGAAATAAACCCACACCTTTATAGTCAATTAATATTCAACAGAGGAAATAAGCACATACAATGGGTTAAAGATAGTGTGTTCAATAAATGGTGTTGTCAATGGAATTCTATGCAGCAGAAAGAAAGAAGGAGCGCCTACCCTTTGCAACAGCATGGATGGAACTGGAAAACATTATGCTGAGTGAAATCAGCTAGGTCATGAGGGACAAGTACCATATAATCTCACCTATAAGTGGAACCTAATCAACAAAACAAACAAGCAAGGAAAATATGACTGAAGACACTGAATTGAGAACAGGCTGACAGTGACCAGAGGGGTGAGGGGAGGGAATTTCAGGGAGAAAGGGTGAAAGGTTTGCAGGAATAAGAATAAAGGATACATGGACAATAACGGGGTGGGGGTGGAAATGGAAGGGAGGTGGGGAGGGCTGGGGTGTTGGCCTAGGGTAGGGGGGAAAGGCAGAAAACTGTACTTGAACAACAATAAAAAAAAGATTCACCATGGCTGGTGTAGCTCAATGGATTGAGCAAGGGCCTGTGAAGCAAAGGGTTGCTGGTTCAATTCCCAGTCAGGGCACATGCCTGGGTTGCAGGCCAGATTCCCAGTAGGGAACACATGAGAGGCAACCACACACTGATGTTTCTCTCCCACTCTTTCTCCTTCCCTTCCCCTCTCTCTAAAAATAAATAAATAAAATATTTTTAAAAAATATTCACAGAGGAAAATACAAAAAAAAATTAAAAAAACAAATGGTGTTGTGAAAACTGGACAAATACATGCAGAATAATGAAACTAGACCATCTTCTTACACCACAAACAAGAATAAATTCAAAATGAATCAGACTTAAATGTAGACCTGAAAACATAAAAGTCTTAGAAGTAAACATAAGCAACAAAATCTCAGACATTGCTCATAGCAATATTTTTCCTGGTATATCTCCCCAGGCAAAGGAAACAAAAGCAAAATAAACACATGGGACTATATCAAACTAAAAAGTTTTGCAGAGCAAAGGAATTCATCAACAAAATAAAAAGGCAAGCCACAGAATAGGAGAATATATTCCACAATACATCTGTTAAGGGGTTTATATCCAAAATTTATAAAGAACTTACAAAACTCAACACTAAAAAAACAACCCCATAAAAAATGGGCAAAGGACCTGAATAGACACTTCTCCAAGGAAGACATACAGATGGCCAATAGACATATTAAAAGATGCTCAATGTCACTAATCATCTGAGGAATATAAATTAAAACCACAATGAGATACAATTCACACCTGTCAGAATGGCTATCAATAAATCAACAAGTGCTGGTGAGGATGTGGAGAAAGGGGCACCCTTTTGCATTGTTGGTGGGAATGCAGATTGGTGCAGCCACTGTGGAAAGCAATATGGCAATACCTCAAAAAATTAAAAATGGATCTGCCTTTTTACTCAGCAATCCCACTTCTGAGAATATACCTCAAGGAACTCAAAACACTAATTCAAAAAAACATAAGCACCCCTATGTTCATTGCAGTGTTATTTATGATCATTAAGATATGGAAGCAGCCCAAGTGTCCATTAGTAGAAGAGTGGATAAAACAACTATGGGACATTTATACAATAGAATATTTGGCTGTAAAAAAGAAAATTACCTTTTGCCACAGTATGGATGGACCTGGAGAACATTATGCTAAGTGAAATAAGCCAGACAGAGAAAGATAAATACCACGTAATTTCACTCATATGTGGAATCTAATGAAGAAACTGAAGTAATAAGGAAAATTGGACAGACTTTTCCATGGAGAGCAGATGATAGTTATTGGGCATGTTATAGGGTGGAGGGATCAAACGAAAAGGAAAAAGGACTCATGGACAACAGTGTGGTGATTGCTGGAAGGTGATGGCTGAGGGGTATAAGTGGACTAAATGGTAATGGAAAAATGAAAATTAAATTAAATAAAAAGAATGTATACAAGGATTAAACTAAATTCAGCCTCTTTTTGAATTCCCACTAAATACCTTAGTTCTGCCTTCTGGAATGAAATAGAACAATATCTTCCTGGTACAGCCTTCCATATAATTTAGAATCATACCTACTTTTGACAATATAACAGTTTTTTTCTAAATATAGTCAAAGCACTGTTTGATCTATTTTTGGTAATGCAACAAAGCTTATTTTTATGTATTTCTGGAAGGAATAATTTTCACAAGTTTTACACTAAGCTGACTAGTATCTCATCAACTGCAGCCCTCTTTTACAGAGTGCAAATCTGTGGTGTCAGTCATTTGGTCAGCTCTTTTGTGGCATTTGGGGGCACTAGGCAAAAATAGGACTATACAAAGGGAATGTTCTTAAAATACAAGAATTTTATTAGGGTCTATACACTTATGACTGTGAAATTTCATTATGCTTTTTTCATGAATATACCTATTGATGGTGATAAAACAAAAATAGGGTATACACAGAGGAAATAAATGTATATAGCGTGCAGCCACATTCACAGAAAAATCTTACAGGGTTGTAGATTGCAGCTATTTTTTTTTAGGTTCACAGAATCACTTAATGCATGATGCTGAAATAACAGTATTTGAAGTTAGAGTTTTATATTCCAACATCTATTGGTAGATTTATAACTTAGTTAAAGAGTTATTAGCAAAATCTTTTGTATTAAACATATTTAATAGAGGAAAGATCAGCAAAACAAAGTATTCTCATTTCCTTATGAGGCTTAGATTTAGATATGGCTCACTTTATTTGCAATAATTTTTCCTTAGAATGCAAAGACAATAATGTATTTAAGCTATATGGGAATGTTTATACATAACTGTTAAGGCCTAACAGTTCTTTTTTCTAGTGGCTTTGTAGAACATGACATTCATTTACAGTGGTTAATACTTATCTGCTTCTGAAATTGACTTTGTTTCACAGAGCATTCTATGTAAACCATAAGAGAAAGTTGTTTGACTCATTTCAAGAGCTTTAAATCACAAACCTGTGTTAGAACCCTGGTTAAAATGTGTGGAGACCTGGATACCTGTCTGGGCCCTGAACTACTACTACTTTTTTTTTCTTTTTCTCAAGTACTTGGATGGACGGTGTGAGGTCTGAGAGTAGGCCTCAGTGTCCATCTGCTCAGCAAGGATATGGGCTGCATGTTCTTTAAGGTTCCTTATACCCCTAAAACAACCCTTATCAGAAAATGCTTTTTAATCACTGCACATGTAACAATATTTATGGTATAAGATGGCATTTGCTTTGTGTATTAGTTTTCTCTTCCTTCTGTAAGAAATCACCACAAGCTTAGTGATAATTTATTCTTTTTGTTTTGTTCTGTTTTTAGTATATTTTATTGATTATGCTATTACAGTTGTCCAATTTTTTTCTCCTCTTTACCTCCCTCTGCTCTGCACCCACCTCCATCCAGTTTCTCCCCCACCTTAGTTCATGTCCATGGGTCATACATATAAGTTCTTTGGCTTCTCCATTTCCCATACTATCCTTAACCTCCCCCTGTATATTTTGTTCCTACCATTTATGCTTCTTATTCTCTCTACCTTTTCCCCTCAATCTTCCCCTCTATCCCTCCTCGCTGAAAACCCTCCATGTGATCTCCATATCTATGATTCTGTTCATTCTCTGCTTATTTGCTTAGTTTATTTTTGTTTTTAGGTTCAGTTGTTGATAGTTGTGAGTTCATTGTCATTTTACTCTTCATAGTTTTGATCTTCTTCTTTTCCTTAGATAAGTCCCTTTAACATTTCATATAAAAAGGGCTTGGTGATGATGAACTCCTTTAAGTTGTCCTTATGTGGGAAGCACTTTATCTGCCCTTCCATTTAAATGATAGCTTTGCTGCATAGAATAATCTAGATTGTAGGTCCTTGCTTTCCATGGCTTTGAATACTTCTTTCCAGCCTCTTCTTGCCTGCAAGGCTTTTTTTGAGAAATTAGATGATAGTCTTATGACAACTCCTCTGTAGGTAACTGTCTCCTTTATCTCTTGCTGCTTTTAAGATTCTCTCCTCATCTTTAATTTTGAGTAATTTAATTAATATATGTTTTGGACTTCTGGCCAAGATGGAGGTGTAGGCAGACACACTGTGTCTCCTCACACAACCAAAATAAGGACAGCAACAATTTAGAAACAAAGTAACAACCAGAACTGACAGAAAATTGAACTGTATGGAAGCCCGACAATCAAGGAGTTAAAATAGACACATTCATCCAGACAGGTAGGAGGGGCGGAGTTGGGCGGCCAGGTGGAGAGGGGTTGCAGCAAAAAAAAAAGTGGTGGCATGGGGTGTGCAAAGCAGCAGCTGACAAACCCCAGGCGGGCAAGATGGCCATGGGCGGACGTTGGGCAGGCAGGCAGCGGCTGGCAGACCCTGGGTGCAGGGTGGCAACAGGAAGACCCAGTGAGGCGGTGATTGTGAAGTGAGGCATGGCGCACAGGGTGACTGGCTGACCGGGTGGTCCCACATTCACACGCAGATAAAACCAGGTGAAACTGGGGAGCGAGACAGACCGTGCAACTCAGGGTCCCAGCATGGAGAAATAAAGCCTCAAAACACCAATTGAAAACACCTGTGGGGGTTGAGGTGCTGGGAGAGACTCCCAGCCTCACAGGAGAGTTCACTGGAGAGAACCACAGGGTCCTAGAATGTTCACAACCCACAAAGACCCATCCAGGAATCAGCACCAGAAGGGCCCAGTTTGCTTGGGGGAAGTGGCAGAAGGGACTGAAATCCAGCAGAGAGCGGAGCAAGCACCATTGTTCCCTTTTGGGCCCCACCCACACACACAGAGTCACAACCCAGCAACTGGGTTGCCCCACCCTGGTGAACACCTAAGTCTCCACCCCTCATTTGTAACAGGTGCAGCAAGACAAAGAAAATGGCCCAAATGGAAGAACAGATCAAAACTCCAGAAAAAATACAACTAAGTGACCAAGAGATAGCCAACCTATCAGACGCACAGTTTAAAGTGTAGAGAACAAAGAAAACATTCATAGGGAGTTAGTGTTAAGAAAAATTAGCTTAGGAAAGCCAAAACCGCTAGCCGTGCTAATCTTTAGACTTGTGCGCCAGGAAGATAAGAAAGGCAGGGTGAACAGAATGACCTAGCAGATAGCCAACTGGCCAGTTGCCCCAGCCTTCTGATCACGAGCGTCTCCGACCAATTGCTAAAGAAAGCACAGGCCTAGCGTGGGTAGTCCAGCCAACCACAGGACTGTCCACGCACTGAACATGCAGTCCAGCTGCCAATAGCTTCCATAAAAACCCTAGCTGTGAGCGTTAGCAGCGCGACTCTCATTTGCAGCTCTAAGGAGCACTGTGTCTCCAGACACATTCGAAGAGTTCGCCCCTGTGCAGGTAAAGCTTTGGCCAATAAAGTAACATCTTCGAAACCCTGAAAGTCTCCGACGTTTGTTCTCGCAACTGGTGGATGTAACAAAAGCACTGGTGATCAGGATGCTCACAGACTTAGTTGGATTTGGTCACAAATTAGATGAAATAATGAAGGCTACACTAAGCTAAGTGAAGGAAAATGCCCAGGGAACCAACAGTGATGGGAAGAAAACTGGGACTCAAATCAATGGAGTGGACCAGAAGGAAGAAAGAACCAAACAGAAAAGGATGAAGATGCAAGAATTCAAAAAGAAAACAAGAGACTTAGGAACCTCCAGGACATCTTTAAATGTTCCAACATCCAAATTATAGGGGTACTGGAATGGGAATAGGAAGAAAAACAAGTGGAAAAGTTATCTGAACAGATAATATAGGAGAACTTCCCAATCTGGCAAAGGAAATAGACTTCCAGGAAGTCCAGGAAGCTCAGACAGTCCCAAAGAAGTTGGACCCAAGGAGGAACACACCAAGGCACATAAGAATTACATTATCCAAGATTAAAATGAAGGAGAGAATCCTAGAAGCAGCAAGAGATAAGGAGACAGTAACCTACAAAGGAGTTCCCATCAGACTGTCAGCTGATTTCTCAAAAGAGACCTTGCAGACAAGAAGGGGCTGGAAAGAAGTATTCCAAGTCATGAAAGGCAAGGGCCTACATCCAAGATTGATCTATCCAGCAAAGCTTTCATTTAGAATGGCAGGGAAGATACAGTGCTTAGCAGATAAGATCAAGTTAAAAGAGTTCATCATCGCCCAGCCCTTAGTATATGAAATGTTAAAGGGATTTATCTAAGAAAAAGAAGATAAAGAACATGTATAGTAAAATGACAGCAAACTCACAATTATTAACAATCACACCTAAAAAAAAAAACAAAAACAAAAACAAACTAAGCAAACAACTAGAACAGGAACAGAACCACATAAATGGAAATCACATGGAGGGTTAGCAACAGGGGAGTAGGAAGAGGAGAGAGAGGGAAAAGGTAAAGAGAATAAGTAGCATAGATGGCAGGTAGAAAAATAGACAGGGGAAGGCAAGAATAGTATGGGAAAGGTAGAAGCTAAAGAACTTATGACACATGGACATGAATTAAAGGGAGGCAATGTGGGTGGGAGAGGGTGTGCAGGGTGGAGGGGAATGACGGGGGAAATGGGACAACTGTAATGGCATAATCAATAAAATATATTTTAAAAAAGATATGTTTTGGTGTGTTCCTCCATGGGTCCAATTTCTTTGGGACTCCCTGAGCTTCCTACATTTGCATGTCTGTTTCCTTTGCCAGATTGTGAAAGTTTTCCTTCATTATTTTCTCAAATAAGTTTTCAATTTCTTGCACTTCCTCTTCTTCTGGCACCCCTATGATTTAGATAATGGAACTTTTTAAGTTGTCACAGAGGTTCCTAAGCCTCTCCTCGTTTTTTTGAATTCTTGTTTCTTCATTCTGTTCTGGTTGGATTTTTATTTCTTCCTTCTGTTCCAAATCATCGATTTGAGTTCCAGTTTCCTTCCCTTCACTGTTGGTTCCCTAAATGTTTTTCTTTATTTCAGTTTGCATAGCCTTCACATCTTCATTTATTTTGTAACCATACTCAACCATTTCTGTGAGCATCCTGATTATGAGTGTTTTGGACTCTACATCTGATAGGTTGGCTATCTCCTCATTGCTTAGTTCTTTTTCTGAAGTTTTGATCAGTTCTTTCATCTGGGCCATATTTCTTTATCTCATCACACCTGTTACATTGTAAGGGTGATCCTGCGCACTCCCCAAGCCAACTCTTCTGTGAGACTGGGAGTTTCTCCTGCCAGTGCAGCCCTAATCGATTTTTACAGCCAGAGGTTTTGAGACTTAGTTTCCAGCACTGGAACCCTGGGTTCCATAGTCTGTCTCACTCCCCAGTTGTTCCTCCTGGCTTACCCTCATGCGAATGGGGGATATCCCAGTGCAACAGCTGCTGTCTTGTAGCTCATCCTTGCTGCTCTGGTATCCCATCTCTGCCTTTCCTACAAGTCTGGATGAATGTTTTTTTAACTCCTTGGTTGTCAGACTCCCACACAGTTTGACTTTCTGGCACTTCTGGTTGGTTTTTGTTTTTAAATTGGTTGTTGTCCTTCTTTTGGTTGTGCAAGGAGGCAAAGAGTATCTACCTATGCCTCCAACTTGGCCAGAAGTCTAATAATCTTTTCCTTAGGGAGTGTTTGAGATGGGGGGAAGTTGTGGTTTCTACTGATGCTTTGCAACAGAGACTGAATGTCTATTTCCAGAATGTCACACAAAGCAAAAAGTAGCTGAACCAAAGTATGGAACTTAGATTAGAGACATTCCCAAACTGATTATAGGTTATTTTTTAAAAGATTTTATTTATTTATTTTTAGAGAGAGGGGAAGGAAAGGAGAAATAGAGGGAGAGAAACATCAATGTGTGGTTGCCTCTCACATGCCCCCAACTGGGGACCCAGCCCACAACCCAAGCATGTGCCCCTACTGAGAATTGAACTTGCTACCCTTTGGTTTGCAGTCCGGTGTTCAATCCATTGAGCCACACCAGCCAAAGTTGAATACAGCTTATTGTAAGATCATTTGTATCTTTGCCACACCTGAGTCACTGAAGGTTGAATAATGGAATGCTGTAACGCAGCCTATCTTTGTGAGGTCCTGTGTCCTAGAAGTGAGTTTGAGCAGTTTAGAGAATTATTACCACCATGAGAAAAACAACTTAAAGTCTGTAGCTTTAAGTTTTACTTCTTTGTATCCAATATCCAAAATCATTTTTAAGGAAAGAATTTCAAGAGAGTTACAAAAATTCAAACAAGATAAAAATAAACTAGTTAATCAGGGAACTGGAATACAAAAGTAAGAACAATAGATGAGGTAGTTAGAATTCATGCTTCGAGATTCTATACAGTCACCAAAAGCCTGCCACATATTTCTCTCTGAAGTTTTCAGCAAAGCACAGATGACATGATCGTTTAATAATTTACAGTGTCCCTAAGATAAAAATTAAATAAAATGTTCCAAGAACAACTATTCCTGGTACTCAGTCTAGCATGGCTTTCTATCATTGTTCAGGATCTTGTGAAGCTTCAACCTAATCCACTGGAAATCCTGATGTCCCATTTGTACCAGTTGAAAACATGTCATCTATGTGTGGCCACCAGGCGGAGTACAATATTTGTCACATATTAGGCATTGAATAATGTTTAAGTGAATGAATGCATCAATCTGTACCTATTGCTATTACAAAGAAAAATGCCACAGTGATAAGGTTCTTATAAAATAATAATACAATGGCATTGGCAAGAAATTCAGAGATCTTGGCAATTTTTATTATTTAATTTTTTTCCAGTTACAGTTGACATTCAATATTATATTAGTTTCAAGTGTATGACATACTGGTTAGACATTTATATAATTTATGAAGTAATCAAAGAGATCTTGGAATTTGTTTTTATTTTTGCAGTTTTGCTTCCAAGATTCATTCTAGCTCTAAAATGCAGTCTTCTTCTCACTAACACATTAACATTTGTCTTACTTAGGTTAGGATTTTTAGAAGCAAACACAGGGAAGTGTGGGCACCTGATGTACAATGTATAAGCTTTCAGGAGAAGGAGGTAGAAAGCTGGAGAGAGCAGAGGAAGGGGCTGACCAAGGAATGGTGGCAGCTGGACTCTTGCTTCAGCCTGATCGTATGAGGAGCTCTGGAGTGAAAATTGTGCCTCACCAATTGTTTCATTCTGAGACAAGGGGAAAGACTTCTGTTATCCTGTGCCAGTCATTGGCTGTGAGCTGCCCCAGGGTAGGGGTGGGGGCAATATGAGTAAGCATCTAGGAAAGATGGCTCTCATACCTGATGGCAATCCTCCACAGAAGGGGTTGCCTGGGAGTCCTTAGTATCCAACACTCCCAGCAGCTGGCAGATGGGAGCAAAGCTGCCATAGTGGATCCATTCAGAGCCCCAACATCATCCACATCAACATTACAACTACTTCATCTATGCTGGCAAGAGAGAGACAGGTTTTTATAGTTGCCATTACATAGTAGTCTACATATGCTTAATGCTTACGCATACTAGGCACTGTTCCAAGTGATACACACACACACACACACATTTAATTGCCCAACAAGCCTATGATTAGCTGTATAATCATCATCATCATCATTATCATCATCATCATTTCCTTTTGCAGAGGAGGAAACTGAGCACAGAAAAGTCACCGCTGAAAGTTACTCAGGTGCTGGGTAAACGGAGCCGGTTTCAACTCAATCCTGGCTGGGAGTCTGTGCTCTGGTGTGCACTGCTTTGCTGCCTTGTCAAAGAACCCGGAATCTTGTCAAAGCAAAGCATTTTAGAATATCTTTCTTGTATCTAAATAAACCATATCTCCGCTCCTCATTGCTTACTGTCTATAAATTTCAGCCCCTAATTACAAGTCAATTATCAATGCTATTTCAGACTTGGAAAGAGTAATGAATAATCCCTATAAAATACCTGATATTTTAACTTATATTTGAACAAGGACATCTTTAGCATTCAAAAATTCATAACACTGAAAGCAGATTGTGAAAACTCTCCACTGAAAGCCTTGCAAAAGCAGTCTAGCTTTGCTGCTTCCAAGCTGACCTTGGGGCTGGAAAGCATCTCTGCCTGAGGCCTAACTGCGCTGGCACCTGGCTGCCATAAGTGGCAAAGAAACTAGGTGTGTTTTTCTCCCACTTGGTTGAGCCACGTGGGATGATGTTCAGAATGAAAAGAATTCCCCCAGAGTCTGCAAAATGAACAGGTCAATGGAACGCTTAAACATTTGCTCTGGAAGCTGGAAGCTGATATATATAAAATCCTTGCTTGGCAACCATGTTACTCTCCTGGTGGAAACGCTTGAAGGTGGAGGAATCCTGTGGGCTTTGTTTTTGTTTTCATTTTATTGGTCCATGCAATTTAAAACTCTGGAAATAACTGGTTTGAACTCACTGTCTCCCTTTTTTCTATTTCGTGATGGTTAATTATATGTATCAACTTGACTGAGCCACAAGATGTCTAGCTATCTTATTAACATTATTTCTGAGTGTGTCTGTGTGAGTCTTTGGAAGAGATTAGCATTTGAATCAAGAAATCAGTATACCGAGTAAAGCAGATGTCTCTCCCCAATGTGGTGTCTTATCCAATCCATTGAGGACCTGAATAGAGCAAAAAGGTGGAGGAAGGTGAAGTTCTTTTCCTGGCTGACTGTTGAGCAGATACACCAATCTTTTGCCCCTGGTGCTCTGCATTCTCAGGCCTTCAGACACAGACTAGGATCTACCTTCAAAATACAGCAGTGGCTTTTCTGAGTCTGCAGCTTGGAGACAGCATATCACAGGACTGCTTGCCCTCTATAATCAAGTGATCCAATTTCTTTTAAGATTTTATTTATTTATCTTTAGAGGGGAAGGGAAGGAGAGAAGAAGAGAAATATCAATGTGTGGTTGCTTCTCGTGCATCCCCCACTGGGAACTGGCCTGCAACCCAGGCATGTGCCCTAGACTGGGAATCAAACCGTGATCTTTTGGTTCTCTGGCTCACGCTCAATCCACTGAGCTACAGCAGCCAGGGCAAGTGATCTAATTTCTTATAATAAATATTATTACAGTCATGCTCTGCATAATGACATTTCACTTAATGATGTACTGCATATATGGAGGTGGCCTCATATAATAGAGCTGAAAAATTTCTATCGTCTAGTGACATCATAGTCATTTTAACACCACAGCGCAACACATTCCTCATGTGTCTGTGGTGATGCTGGTGTAAACAAACCTACTGCTATACTTTTACCTACTCATGTAAAAGTATAGCAGATACAATCATGTACAGCACATAATGCTTCACAATGATAACAAATGACTGTTACTGGTTTATGTATATACTGTGCTATACTTTTTATTGTCATTTTATAGTGTATTCTTTCTAGTTATAAGAAAAAGCTTGCTGTGAAACCGTATGCCATGTTATGCCAGCAACAGTCTCATACATCTTGTGTTTATTGCTTCTCTTGATTTCATAATTTTCTCTTGTACTTGACTCAAACTCGTGCTGTTATATACAGTAACATGCTGTACAGATCTGTACCTAGGAGCAGTATGCTAGACAATAAAGCCTAGATGATTAGTAGGTTATATCATCTAGGTTTGTGTAAGTGTACTCTATGATGTTTGTACAACAAAATCACCTAGCTACACACATCTCAGAACATATACCCATTGAGTGACCCATGACTATATATAGAGAGATAGAAATAGAGAAAGAGATAAAGATGGAGTGATAGATTCTGTTTCTCTGAAGAAGCCTAACTAATACACCCTCCTAGTCATTCAATAACTATCACCTCCAGCTCTAATTATCCCTTGAAAGTGTTCTTATCAAAGTCCATACAACCTCCGCACTGCTGATTCCAAGGACGACTTCCCTATCCCTACCTACCACATGTCTCAGCACCACTTGTCACTCTGAACTTTTCCTTCCTTTTCTAAAATATATGTTATTGATTGTGCTATTACAGTTGTTTCAATATTTCCTCCTTTGCCCTCCACAACCTGTACCTCCATTCCCTCCAGCAATCTTCCCCCTTAGTTCACGTCCATGGGTCATGCATATAAGTTCTTTAGCTACTCCATTTCCTATATTATTCTTAACATGCCCCTGTCTGTTTTGTATCTACAAATTTGTACTTCTTAATCCCTACACCTTTTCCCCCATTCTCCCCTTCCCCCTCTCAGCTGATAACCCTCCAAATGATCTCCATATCTATGATTCTGGTCTTGTTCTGCTTGTTTGCTTAGTTTGTTTTTTAGATTCAGTCATTGATAGTTACGCATTTGTTGCCATTTTAATGTTTATGGTTTTGATCTTCTTTTTCTAAAATAAGTCCCTTTAACATCTCGTGTTATGATGGCTTGGTGATCATGAACTCCTTTAGTTTTACCTTGTCTGGGAAGCACTTTATCTGCCCTCAGTTCTAAATTGGAGCTTTGCTGGATAGAGTAATCTAGGTTGTAGGTCCTTGGTTTTCATCACTTTGAATACTTTTGCCAGTCCTTTCTAGCCTGCAAAGTTTCTTTGGAGAAATCAGCTGACAGTCTTGTGGGAATTCCATTGTAGGTAACTCTCTGCTTTTCTCCTGCTGCTTTTAAGATTCTCTCTTTAAGTTTTGACATTTTAACTATGTGTCTTGGTGTGGTCCTCTTTGGGTCCATCTCTTTGGAGACTCTCTGTGATTTCTGGACTGGTATGTCTATTTCCTTCACCAAATTAGAAAAGCTTTCTTTCATTATTTTTTCAAGCAAGTTTTCAATTTCTTGCTCTTCCTGTTCTCCTTCTGGCACCCTTGTGATTCAGATATTTGTACATTTGGTGATATCCCAGAGGCTCCTTATTCTATTCTCATTTTTTGAATTCTTTTTTCTTCTAGCTGTTCTGCTTCAATGGTTTTTCTTCCTTATGTACCAAATCATTGATCTGAATCTCAGCTTCATACTCTCCATTGTGTTAGTTCCCTGTAGATTTTTCTTTATTTCACTTAATGCAACCTTCATTTCTTCCTGGGTCTATTTTATACTGTTGCAGTACCCAATGATTTCTTTGAGCATCCTGGTAACCAGTGTTTTGAACAGTGTATCTGATGGGTTGCTTATTTCCATTTCATTTAGTTCTTTTTCTGGAGTTTTGTTCTGTTCTTTCATTTGGGCCATATTTCTCTGTCTGCTCAATTTGGCAACCTTCCTGTGTTTGTTTCTGTGTATTAGGTAGACCTGCTTTGAATCCCTGTTTTAATAGTGTGACCTATTGTAGAAAAGGCACCTGTAAATTGTGTGGGGCCTTAGGTAGTTGCAAGAGTGGGGCAACCAATTTCACCAATTTGTGTCTCTGTGTGGAGGAAGGCTCAGAATGGGGACAATGATTCTACCTCTAGAGATTTCCTGGAGGAAGCTGTTTCCTGGCACACACTTACTTGCCAGTAACTTCTCCTTCTCTTTCTCCCCATATGCCCCTTGTGCCCTTCCAACTGTTGCCCTGGTGCTGAATCCCAGAGGGAGTAGGTCTGTGTAAGTCCTGAGTCTGTTTTAGCCCCTTTAGGAGAAGTCTCTTGAGAATCCCACAGTTTCTTCTGCCACCCCAACCCCCACTGGTTTTTGCAGCCAGAAGTTATGGGGTCTTACCCTCCTGGTGTTGGAACCCTGGGGTATGTGGTCTGGTCCGGGGCTGGGATCTGTCACTCCTGAGGTACCCCTCCCAATTTTTATCCACCACACATGAATGTGAGACCCATTCTGCCACCTCTCCACACCTCTCTGAGCTTCTCCACACCTCCACATCTCTGTTCCTCCTACTTCGGTGGAATAATGTGTGTTTTTTTATATCCTTCATTGTTGGACTTTCACACAGCTCAATTTTATGATGAATCTGGGTGTTATTTATTTTGTAGGGTAGGTGTAATTTTTGCTGTAGTTGTGGGGCAGAGGCAATGCCTGTTTACTTATGCTTCCATCTTGGCCAGAAGTCTGTTCCTTCCTTTTTAAAACTCTCCACTCTTGTTGGCCCTCAGGTCCCCTCTACCCTCTTTTCCTTGTCTCTGGCAATCCAGGGCTTCTCTTTTCACCTGCCTCTTAAGTGCTGGTGTCACCAGTATGGGTCTGACTACTTACTCCTCACCTTTCCTCCTACCACACAGGTGGACATATGTCTACTTAAGTGATACCTGGGAAGGCAGGATGGTCAACCCAACAACTCTGAGTAGACCCTGATATGGGTCTTGCAGGGAAGAGTGGGTTGGGACACTTGTGTTGAGAGCTAATTCTCCATGTCTATCTCAGCTTTCTGCGTGTTCCAGGATCTCTGAGTGAATGTTCGGCCAAGAACACTGGTATAAGGAGACATTCCCAGTTAGTCAAGATTATATGATGACTCCCTCCCAGGAGCCAATTTAAAGTAATAAAAGTGAAGAGATTTGCTTGCATTCCAGGGAAATTGCTCTCTTTGGAAGGGAGAATGGGCAGGTCACTAGCAGTACTATAGAAGATAAGAGTTCCCAAGTTTGGAATTCCTCTCTTGTGATGTACCCCACTGCATGTGCAGATATCATCTAGCCCCCTATTGGTCAAACGAGTTCACAGGGCCAGACCATATTCAAGAAGAGGGGAGCAGACGCCACCTCTTGATGGAGGTATGCAAGGTCACATTGCAAAAGAGGATGTCATACTGTGGAGATGGGTTGAAGGAATAGATCCAAGATATTTCACTGGCTGCTGCTTTTACTGTGAATAATTAACTGCCTTTGTTTCTGACCCAGAGAAACTCTGTCAGTGTCAGAGTGTAGTGGCAGGTTAGGTTTTCTAAGCTTAGTCGTATGGGAAAATCTTAGACCCTCCCGAGTTACAGACCAAATAAGAGGGAACACCTGCCTTAAAGGGTGGGATGGTTTGGGCATGGATTCCCAGCTGAGGGGGGGAACAAAAAAGGGGAAGTTACTTTTCTGTGTTAGATACCAAGAGCAGTGTCCCAAACAAACAAAAAAAAGCACACTAAAACCTAGTAGCTCAATACAACAATTTATTACTTCTCAAAAATCTGGAATAAGTTTCCAACTTCACATGGTTGTTTGCTAGGCCTCTGGAATGGCTGGAAGGCCTGAAAGGGCTTGACTTACATGGCTGGTTATTAGTGCTAGCTGCTTATTAGTGCTAGCTGCTAGTTGAGAAACTCAGCTGGGATGGTGGCCAGGAGCCTTGGTTCTCATCCACATGGGCCTCTCCATGTGGCTGGTTTGTCTTCCTCACAGTGTTGCAAGAAATATTGTATCCCTAGAAGCCAAGGTGGAAGTTGCAGATACATTAAGGCCTAGCCTGGGAAGTTACCTAGCATCCCTTCTGCCACATTCAAAAGAGGTTATAGGGCCAGTCCGCATTTAGAGGAAGGGACACAGACTGCGACTTTTTATGTGGAAGTTCAAGATCACATTACAAAAGAGTATGTGGGATGGGGATATTACTGAAACTGTCTTTGGAGGTACCGTATATCACAGAGGGAACATATAGTTGTATACCTCCAAATGCAGTAAGCCCTGCCAGCATCAAAATCCAGAACAAAGCCCAAACTTCTTAGTCTAGTATTCCAGATGCTCCATGTCTTGGCCAAGCTAGCCTTTAGTTGACCTCCTCATTTGTCTTGTCTGACTCCATATTACAGCAACAATGTATTTCATGGAGTTCCCTTACACATAATAAGCTGTTTAACTGACTCCACACTTTAGTCCATAACTGTTTTTTCTGCCTGAAATAATTTGACTTTTTCACAGGATGAAAGATTTACTCATCCTTTAAGATTCAGCTTTGTGTTACTTTTTCTAAGAAATCTTCCTAACCCCCTTTCTGTCTATGATTGGGCTGGGTGTTTTAACAGCCTGTGTGCTTGCCTCCATCATAGCACTTACCAACCTGTATTGTTATTGTTAATTTGTCTGTCTCCTTCACCTGCCTGTGAACTTCTTAGACAGGGATATGTCAGATTGTCTTTGTGTAAGTCCTAAATTTGCTTAACTGAATTAAAAGTCTTATATTGTCATAGTGAATTCCTCTTTGGCCTAGTCCTCCTTAAATAATGGGGTGCTTCAAATATGCTTAAAATCTACCACTTTCTTTCTGACAAATCTCAAGGCAGCTAGGATGCTTACAGCTCCTTGTAACTAAGTACTTGACTAAAATGGATGTCTTGGTCTACTCAAGCTGCCATGACAAAATACAACAGACTGGGTGGCTTAAACTACATTTATTGTCTTCCAGTTCCGGAGGCTAGAAAGTCTAATATCAAGGTTCTGGGCAGGTTTGGTTCCTGGTAAGAGCCCTCTTCCTGGCTTGTAAACAGCTGCCTTCTCACTGTGTCCTCACAGAAGTCTTTCCTCCATGCCTGCTCATGGAGAGAAGTGAAACCAGTCTCTCTGGTGTCTCTTCTCAAAAAGACACTAATCCCATCAGACCAAGGGCCCATCCTAATGATCTAATCACCACCAAAGTCCTCATATCCAAATATCATCAATTGAGGGTTATAGCTTCAACATATGAATTTGAGGAGGGACGACACAAACATTCAGTCTATAATAGTGGGTTAAATATTTGACTTAATAATTTTGGAAAACCAGAACTCTGCAGAAGGTAAGTTTCCAGTGTGTCTAGGGATCTTCTTCCCCTCCTTCCCCTCAGCCCTCCTTATCCTATTGCCTTTTCACTCCAGGCTCACCTCCTCTTGTGTGTAAAATGGCTGCTGGGGCTCCAGGCATCACATCGTCAAGGTTCAGTATGAAGTTTTTAAGTAGGGCAGCATGGGTCTGGGATAGAAAATAGGAACTTCATGTCTCCAGGTCTGCCTTTTATAGGGGTCATAAGTATGCTGTCTACACCCAGGGCAATCATAGGAGAAGGGGCTTGGTCATGATTTCTAAGAAAATCGGGGGTGAGGTAGCAGGTAATGAACCCTAGAAATGAACAGGGAAATTAAGTCTAGTCCAGCATTAGATATTGGCTTGATTTTCATAGCATTTATTTAACCAACAAAAGTTAAATGTTAGTCTTAATATAAACCAAGGGTGGAAGTTCCCAGGGCGGTATCAGAACACTTGGTTGCCCTACAGATGGTAGGAGGTGGGTTTTATGGGAGGGGAGTAACGGGGTGGGGAAGAATTGCTAAAATGTATGACATTTCTACTGCCTGGACATGTCAAGACCACGGACGCCCAGGGGCCTGAGCTTTCCCGCTCCAAAACTATTCTGTTAAAATTGAGGGAAAACAAATCATTTTTAATTCTTGAAATTCCCTGAACTTTTTAAAAAACCTGTATCTCCATAGTCCATCTGTTAGTTTCCTGAGTAAAGCACGTCTGCATGATCCGTTTGTAGATTTCGACCCCAAATGGCTAGGGCGTTGTCCAAGTTTCTGAAGCCAGAGGGCCTCTGCACCTAGTTCTGGTTTTGCGGGCGAGCCTAGGTGGGTTTGGGCAGGTTGGCAGGCCGGCGGGGGGCGCACCAGCAACTACGCGCCGATCCCTAGACACCCGCGCCGCTTCCCACTTCGGAATCCGCTACGCCCACCCCTCACCCGCGCGCGCGCGCGCGCGCGCGCGCGCGGCCTTATGGGTAACGCGGGGCCGCCAGGTGACAGCTAATGGCGGCGACTGCCTAAGCTGTTTGGCGGCAGGTTGGGCCGCAGGAGGCACGCGGCCGGACCTTCCCGGCGCCAATCTGTTCCCGACTGCGTCTTCCTCGCGGTGGCACCGGTCTCGCCGCACTATGGACCGGCCGGCGGCGGCGGCGGCAGCGGGCAGCGAGGGCGCCGGGGGGCCGGCGGGGGGCTGGAGGCCTCCTCGGGTCCCGGGGGTCCCGGCCGCCGGCTCCCGGCAGCCCAGCGTGGAGGCCCTGGACAGGTAAGCGGGGCGCGGCCCGCCGAGGCCTCCCGCGACCTGACTCCCCAGGGCTCCTGGTGAGCCTCAGCCACCCTCTCTGCGCGCGCCAGTTGGAGGCCTGTGTGTGCCTACCCCTTCCTTGGCCCCCTACTGGGTCCCCCACCTCTGGAGGCCCCGAACCCCCTCCCAACGTCCTCGGTCCCTCACCTTGGTCACTTCCGCCTTTGACACCGAAGCTCCCTACACCCCTGAGGGGCTTTGCAGATGTGAAACCATTTCCAGTTCCACCTCCTACTGCGTCTGGGCTGGTATTGCTCCAACCACAAATCACTGGGGAAGACATTTCACCCCGGCTGTCGTCTTGTAGAGTGACCTTGCCTCTAGTGGTTTAAAGACCAACACATCTCAACAGCACTATGCTTGGGGTCTCAACAGCGATGTTGGGGTTGGGAGTGGGGACTGGGGGGAAGAACCTGGCAGGTGTCGCGGCTGGTTCATATGGAGGCAAAGATACTCTTATTTGAAAAACTAGGATGGAAAATGGCCCTAGTGCTCTTGATGCAGAACACAATCGTTTACTTGCAGGTCTCCACTCTTGAAAGGAACCGGTTTGTTGTTTTCATGAACACATGAGCCTCCTGCTTCTTACACAGTTTCAGAATAAGATCCATCCCTTAGAAGCATAAACTGACCTTGTCCAAATGGGAGGGCCACCCTAATGTCCCCAATGCAAGGAAAGGGTTATCCCACTTCCAGAATATCCAGTATTACCACCTCTTGGCCATTTCACTGACAAGAGAGTGCAGTTAGGCAAGAGAGACAACTTCATCAGGTTCAGATGTTCATTCTTGCCTGGGTTAGTCACACTACCAAACAGAACTTTTGGGACTTTCCAAAGGCATGGGAACAACAAGAAACACTTCCTTTGTTTTTACCCCAGTGTAATTACAGTGTATTTTAATACATTAATCACCCAAGTTATCAGCTTCATTGATAATTAATTAATCACAGCTAAGACAGAGCTTTGGAATGGCCAGAATTGCACTCATGGATACTCTGTAATGTCTGAGGGCTTGGAGAGTCAGAGAATATTTGCTCTCTTATAGTCAAGTGGAGAAGACAAACCAGTGGTTTAAACTGAATGTGATAAATGCTAGGGTAGGGTGAACATGGAAGCACTCTGGATGGGTTATGTGTGGGAATCATCTGAGAAGCTTTTTTAAAAGAACTCTACATGGCCAGGTACCACTCCTGAGGCTTCTGTTTCAGAAGTTTGGTGAGAGGCCCAGGAATTAGTAGTTTCTAAAAACTACTAATGCAGCCTTAGTTATGATCCACTACATTGTGGGTATATGGAGGTGTGGTACTTGATTTATTTGTTAGTGGTCAGGGAATTGATGAGTATGGGCAGTAAGTGAGAGCCTTCTGAGGAAGCTGACATTTGAACTGAATAGTGAATAATGAGAAGTTAGCCAGAGGACAGGGTGGGGAGGGCTTTGGGGTCATTGGAGTGGAATGTGCAGTCACATAGGTGGTGCTGGATGTGGGGAACTGGTAAAGGAAAAGACTTGAGGGATGGCAGGGGCCAGATCCTAAAGGGGCATGTATGCTTTCCTAGGGAATTCTGCCTTTATCCTGTGGCACAATGCTTCTGGGGGTATAGTTCTGTATAACCTGCCACAAAATCACCTCCAGTACTTGAATCAAATTCAGATTCTTAGGTCCCCCATAAATCTAGTCCATATGCTTCTGAGGTGGAGCCTGGAATTTTGCATCTTAAACAACCACCTGTGCTACATGAAGTGGACTATGTGGTCTTATTTGCCTAAAATGGTACTGGTTTACCAGTTGGGCCAGTGTAATTATTTTTTAAAAGATTTTATTTACTTTTAGAGAGAGGGGAAGGGAAGGAGAGAAAGAGAGGGAGAGAAACATCAATGTGTGATTGCCTCTTGCACACCCCCTACTGGGGACCTGTCCCATAACCCAAGCATGTACCCTGACTGGGAGTTGAACAGGCGAACCTTTGGTTTCCAGGCCTGTGCTCAGTCCATTAAGCTCCACCACCCAGGGCTGGGATAATTATTAATAGTGTTCTCCTTCAACTCACAATAATGCCTTGGTTTGGATGAGAAATTATGTGGTCATCCTAGTTGTGGGGATCACAGAAGGATTTCCATCAGGTGAGCTGTAGGATGGGACTGACATTTGAGAACAATTGCGCTACAGTAATGTGGCAAATGGACTGGAATTGTGAAATCTTATGTAGCAGATTATGGAAATGCTAATCACTCACTGTCAGGCCCTGTGTGGCACTGGAGGTGTAGCAGGAAATGGACACAAAGCCTTGCCCTTGAGGGGCATATATTTGGTGGGAGAAAGACAAAACAAAACAAAACAAAACAAATGAAATGTGTTTTCTGTCAGATGGTGATAAGGGCTAGAGGGGAACAGTAAGTTGGGAAAGGGGTGGGAAGTGTTGGGATATGTACTTGGAGAGAGGTTGGAATTTTATGTGGGGTGGTCACAGAAAGCCTAGCTGAGAAAGTAACATTTGAGTAATGCCCCTAAAGAGGTGAGGGGTTCAGTCATACAGATGTCTCAGATGATTGCATTGTAGGCAGAACTCTGTGCACCCTGGGGTGGGAGTTTGAGTGAAGTGTTCAAGCGTCAGCAAGGAGACCAGTGTCACTAGTGGGCAGGGGGGTAGGGAGAGAGCAATAGGGGACGGACGAAGGGCAGGAGGGTCACAGGGGCAGATGGTGGAGAGTCATGGGGAGCCACTGGAGGTCTTGGAGCAGAGGAATGACCGTAATCTGATGTAGATTTCAGTAAGATCTCCCTGGCTGCTCTGTGGACAACAATCTGAAAGGGGAAGGGGTTGAAGCAGAGAGACTAGCAGGCAGGAGGCTAATGCAGTCATGCAAGTGAGAGGATAATGGTTTAAAACGTAGCAATGGGGTGGAGGAAGGAGAAGTAGTTAGATTTGGTATACAGTTTAAAGAAAACATTCAGGGTAGAGCCAACAGGGCTTGCTGAAGATTGGTTGTTGGATAAGATAGAAGAAGAATCCAGGACAATCCTAAGATTTCTGGCATGTAGTAAGTAGTATTGTTGAGATGGAGAAGGCTCTAAGTGAAGCAGTTTTAGGAGACTGGCAGCCTCTCAGCTGTGGATATATCAGTTGTGAGATACCAGTGGTATGTCCTAGAGGCAGTTGGTGTACATGATCCTGGAGTTCAGAGGTAGTGTCTGGGCTGCAGACCTCAATTTGGGAGTTATCCATGTACAGATGAGGCTTAAATTCATGAGGCAGGAGAACACAGGTGAATGATGGGTGTCCAAAAAGGAAACTGGAATATGAATTGAGCAAGGTGAATTCTCATGATATCAGATGTGAGAGTGAAATGTGGGGTGGGCTCCAGTGTAAATCTCAGCTTTCAGGCCTGGGAGGGGGTGCTGGGTAACTAGTTGTGCTTTTTTCCCTGATTTAGAAAACATGGGACAGATGCTGGTTCAGAATTGGTTGAGTTGGCAGGGTCTCTGGGACCAACCACTGGAGATGTCTCCTAGGATTATGGGAATCTGAATCCAGAGGGAGAGTCCAGTTTGGAGAAACAAAGCTGGGAGGCCCCTGAGTGATTGTTGATACCTGGCGTGTGGAGGGAAATTTTACAGATTAAAGAGAAGACATGGGGGAGAGGAGACATGGCTTCCCTTCTCAGGTCTATCATTCACAGTTCTGATACACACTCTTAAAAGTGACTGTGAGAGTGGAACCTGGCTCTCTGGCTGGGATTCAGTCCCACCCTGTGGACTGTGGGGCCCTCCTCTCTCTTCTGAATACTGTACTTCTCTTAATGATGTCAAAGCTGTGGTCCTGCAAGAGGATGTGGCTTGCTCACGATCACGGGACTAGCAGGTGACAGAAACAGGACTTGATCCAGACCTCCTGGCTACCTGCCTACTAAACCCATGCTGTGCATAACTTTGTTGGCCAGGACACTTTTGGTTGCAGGTAATAAAACACAAAGCATTCTAGCTAACCCAAAAAGGAATGGTCTTGGTACACATGGCCATCACAACATTTGGAGCCAGAGTTGCAAACTGTGTTGTCAGGGAACACCCCATCTGTTGTTTTTTTTCTTGTCTTACTCTTTATCTTTGTGGGTTTCTCAAGGTGGATGGGGTGAGGAGTGGCCTTCAAGGGGCTGGGGTGGATCCACACTAACCCAGGGTCTAAAAGAAAAGTTTTTGATTGGCCCAGCCTGGGTCACTTCCCTACAAGTGGAGTCAGGAGGAGCAAGGGGTCAGGTACTCCCCTTCCCCCTCTCCCACAGAGGCCTATGAAGTCTGGGAGTGGGGTTGTTCCCAATAGTAGAGAGAGTTGTCCTTATCAGAAGAAGGGGGAAAGGATGCTGAGACAATAGTAAAAACAGGTCACCCATGGTGGGTAAGCGGGCAGTTACCTACTATTAGATTTGCAATCAGGGGTTGGTGCTGGCAGAGAAAAAGGCCACACAGTGACAAAAGTATGCTATAACTGGGCAATAAAGATGACTTAGCCTTTGTAAAAGGAGACATATCCTTCCCTTTTCCCTCCTTCTTCCTCTTAGTTAGAAATTGTGGCATCCCTGGCTGGTGTGTCTCAGTGGAAAACCAAAGGGTCGCTGGTTCACTTCCCAGTCAGGGTACATGCCTGGATTGTGGGACAGGTCCCCAGTAGGGGGTTCACGAGAGGCAACCACAAATTGATGTTTCTCTCCCTCTCTCCTTTCCCCTCTCTCTAAAAATAAATACATAAAATCTTTTTAAAAAACATACTCATATCTTAAAAAAAGAAATTGTGGCAAATGAATTCTGTTTTTAAATATATTTTATTGACTATGCTATTACAGTTGTCCCATTTCCCCCTCTTTATTTCCCTCTGCCCTGCACACCCCTTCCCACCTGCATTCCGCCCCCCCCCCCTTTAGTTCATGTCCATGGGTTGTACATATAAGTTCTTGGACTTCTACATTTCTTATACTATTCTTAACCTATCCCTGTCTATTTTCTGCCTACCCTTTATGCTTATTCCCTGTACCTTTTCCCCCATTCTTTCCCTACCTCCTCCCTGCCGATAACCCTCCATGTGATCTCCATTTCTGTGATTCTGTTCCTGTTCTGGTTGTTTGCTTAGTTTTTTTTTTTTTTTTAGGTTCAGTTGTTAATAGGTGTGAGTTTGTTGTCATTTTACTGCTCATATTTTTTATCTTCTTTTTCTTAGATAAGTCCCTTTAAAATTTTATATAGTAAGGGCTGGGTGATGATGAACTCCTTTAACTTGACCTTATCTGGGAATCACTTTATCTGCCCTTCTTTCTAAATGATAGCTTTGCTGGAGAGAGTAATCTTGGTTGCAGGTCCTTGCCTTTCATGACTTTGAATACTTCTCTCCATCCCCTTCTTGCCTGCAAGTTTTCTTGTGAGAAATCAGCTGAGAGTCTAATGGGCACTCCTTTGTAGGTGACTCTCTCCTTTTCTCTTGAGGCTTTTAAGATTCTCTCCTGATCTTTAATCTTGGGCAATGTAATTATGATGTGCCTTGGTGTGTTCCTTCTTGGGTCCAACTTCTTTGGGACTCTCTGAGCTTCCTGGACTTCCGGAAAGTCTAGTTCCTTTGCCAGATTGGGGAAGTTCTACTTCAGTATTTTTTTAAATAAGTTTTCAATTTCTTGCACTTCCTTAACTCCTTCTGGCACCCTTATGGTTTGGATGTTGGAACATTTAAAGTCGTCCCAGAGGTTCCTAAGCCTCTCCGCATTTTTTTTTTTTTTTTGAATTCTTGTTTCTTCATTCTGTTCTGGATGTTTCGTTCTTCCTTCTGCTCCAAACCGTTGATTTGAGTCAGGGTTTCCTTCCCATCACTGTTGGTTCCCTGTACATTTTGCTTTATTTCACTTTTCATAGCCTTCATATTTTCCTGTAATTTGCGACCATATTCAACCAATTCTGTGAGCATTGTGATTACCAGTGTTTTGAACTCTGCATCTGATAGGTTGGCTATCTCTTCATTGCTTAGTTGTATTTTTTCTGGAGCTTTGATCTGTTCTTTCATTTGGGCTATTTTTTTTGTCTCGAGTGCCTGTTATGTAGTAAGGGGAGGAGCCTTTACTACAGAAAGGGAACACGCCCTTGGTGTTTATCAGGGCAGAACAACCTTCCTGGCTGCGTTATTACGCTGTATGTGGGGGAGGTGTCCAAGAGGGAATAATGTGGCTTGACCCACTCTCTGCCGGTTTTCAGTCACTTCCTCTGCAACCCCAAATCAAATTGGGCCCTTTTTATGCTGATTCCTGAGTGAGTGTGTTTGTGTACATTCTAGGACCCTGTGGGTCTCTCCAATGAGCTCTCCTGTGATGCTTGGAGTTTCTCCCACTACTGCTTCAACCCCACACAGGTGTTTTCAGTCAGAGGTTTTGAGGCTTTATTTCCTCATGCTGGAACCCTGGGTTGCACGGCCTGTCTCGCTCCCCAGTAGTTCCTCCCGTTTTATCCACACGCAAATGTGGGACTGCCTGCTCCATCTGCTGCAGCCCTGCCCGCCCACTCCTCCAGCTGTCGCCGCCTTGTGGTGAATTCTTTCCACCCGGCTGCCCATCTCTGCCTCTCGTACTGGTCTGGATGAACGTTTCTTCTTTTACTCCTTGGTTGTCGGACTTCCATAAAATTCAATTTTCTGTCAGTTCTAGTTGTTTTTTGTTTTTAAATTTGTTGTTGTCCTTCTTTTGGTTGTGTGAGGAGGCATGGTGTATCTCCCTATGCGTCCATCTTGATGGGAAGTCTGGAATTCTTTATGTATCATAAGGAATGTCTGCCCATTCAGCGAATGTTTTTACTTATATTTTTCAGTCCCATAAGTAACTACTGAGTTATTTTGGTTAGAGACTGCAATTTAGATCACTAGTAGAGAACACCAAATATCTTTATTTTACTGTTTAGCCTATTTTACATACTGCCTGAGAATCCAAGTTTTTCTAACTTTCTAATACATGAATGTTGATTTAATTAGTGATGAGATTTTTTGAAAGCCTGGAACATTCTTTACAGTGAAAGCTACCTGCAACACAAATTTTCATAAGCATCTTTTACCCTTTTGCTTGATTTCTTCAGTGCTTTGACCAGATGAGAGAAATCTGGCCCCTAGGAACCAGCTTTTAATTCCTTCTTTGCCTAGTTTGCTTATGTGGTCTTTAAAGTCAAAAGAGCACAGCTTGACCACTTACCAGTCATGTGACTTTTGTCAAACACTGGAATCTCAAGTTTTCTCATCTGTAAGATGGATCACTATGAGGCTGGGGTGAGGCTGTGTTTGGAAATGTGTTGAACACTTTGGAGCACCATACAAGTGGAAAGTGCCATTTTCATTGCATTGCACCGTTCTCATATAAGGCAGTGGCTAGTATCTGTGGTCCTGGCCTGTTTTGCTCTCTAGCTCAGTTGGCTGCTACTGATTGTGCCATGTCTGGCAGGATAGCCCTAATGGACCTGTAGGCAGTCTTGCCACTTTCTGATTGGGCATGTCCCCTCTGTGCCTCAGTTTTATCATCTTAGATACAAGTTGGCTATTTCCTGTCCTGTCTTCTTACCACACTGTGGTTGTGAGGCTCTGATACAATAACGGACCGGAAGAGCCTTTTCTAAGTCATCAAAGCCCTTGTAGAAATGTGAGATAACATTATTACTAGATACAGGATGCGATTTTTCTATTCTATTCTTATAAAAAATCATATAATCAACTTTGCTCTGTTAAGATTCACTTTGATTTACTCAAAATTATATTGTTTCCTAGATTTAAAACTACCAACATGAAACTGATTGAATGTTTGAAAAGCATATGATGTAAGATAAATATTTCACTTTAGAATTAATGTTCTGTATACATCACATTAAGAATATCCACTCTATACATGGGTTGGCAAAAGTAGGCTTACAGTTTTCATATGGAAAATAATACAATAATATATAATACAAGAATGAACTGTTTTGGGTACTTAACAATTCTAAATCTCCTTTTGCCCATCCCTGTAATTCTAAGGGTAAAATTCCATCAAATGATAGGGAATAACTTGCTTAGAATCTTAAACTTAAAAATAAATTATTGATTTATTTAAAATCAACCTAGAAGCTAATATTACTTCCTAGTTGTTAGTATTTCAGTTATTTTTTTGTATATATTTTTAAAAGATTTTATTTATTTATTTTTAGAGAGAGGAAGGGAGGGAGAAAGCGAGGGAGAAAGGGAGAGAAACATCATTGTGTGGTTGCCTCTTGTGTGCCCCCTACTGGGAACTTGGCCTGCAACCCATGCACGTGCAGGGAATCGAACCCTAGACACTTTGGTTTGCAGGCCGGTGCTTAATCCACTGAGTCACACCAGCCAGGGCCAGTATTTCAGTTCATATATTAAATGTAAAGGCATCTAAATAGTATAATAAAAGTTTGTCTGAAAATAGAAATGCACTTATATCCCCAGTCAATGGTCATTTTTCTCACCAAGAGCTTATGTCTTAAAATATTTTAATCACACCATTTCTTTTAGTCCCACAGGATCACATGTTGAATGGTGTAAACAGCTTATAGCTGCTACAATTTCTAGCCAGATATCAGGTTCAGTGACATCAGAAAATGTATCCAGAGATTACAAGGTAAGCGGCATTGAGTCCTTAATTCATTTTCAATATGCTAAGTAGCCAAGAAGCTTTGCAGTTTTCATTGGAGTGAGAATTAAAATTGCAAAGCTTCTTTGGCCCCTCGTTGCTGGACAACCATTTGGTTGGGAACAAGGCTGGAAAGTTCTCAGGAACTTTAGAAGAGAAATTTTACCAGGATCTAGTACATGTGGTCATAATTTTGTAATTAAGTGGAAAAGCTGTCTTTACATTATAATCATTCTTTTAAAAATTCAGTTTCATTTTTAGATTTATTATGTATTTCATATTATATTATATTTTATTATAATAAATACCTATATCTTCTTTGTTAATATTCTGAATTTCAGAAAATGTTTGATGTGCAGTGTTTCCCTAATGTCATAATTTGTTACTGTATTTAGGTACCACCTGTGAGTATTCAGCATTAACATATGATAACAGAATGTAAAAAATTTTCAAAATCTCAAGAATATTTTATGGGCTGCCTGATTTTTGTAGTATTGAGTTAACAAATATCTTTTTGCTTATTTTAAAAGTTGGATTACCTGTCTATTCTAAAGTTAAAGAGTGGGAAGCTCCTCGTCAGCAGAGAGGGGCTGTGGTTTCCTAGCATGATCATGGAACTTAGCACATGCTCAATAAATATTTGTTGAATCAATTAACAAATAAAAAACTTAGGTGCTCCATCTTTTAGGCTAAATATTAACTTTGTTTTACTGTCAATAAGCTATTAACAGGTACATTAAGTGAAACCATGTTTACATTTTAATTGTAGTGTTTGCTTGAAATGAGTTTTGCATATATTATAGTCATTTTTGCCTGCTAGTAAGAGAATTGATTTTCACACATATGTGCTAATTGCATTTAGTATTCGAGACTACTCTCAGTCAATAGTCTCTCAAAATCATGGTCCTTGCCAGGCATCATGTCTTACAAAGAACTACAATAAAGATCCTAATTCATTCCTAATGGCTACTCCTTATTTAAGTGCACTCGTGTAAGTTCCTCTCTAGTTCATAACGTAATAAGTGCAGAGACTGACTCAAGAAGCTATGTAATTGAGATTTGGCTTTCATGCTGTACTTGCTTCATCCAAGCTGTTGGATGCTTTTGACTACACCTGCTGAAGAAAAGCATGGCCGTGCATTAGTAGAAATTGGATGATCTGCCCAGCCAGAGGAGTGACAGTATATTCCTTAATAGGTTTCCCTGCTATTTGGTTTTCATGTTTGCACACATAGGAGCAGCTGGGGCTCCTGGTCCTCAAAACCATGCTGGGCAAATATGCCACCTCCAGGTGGGAGAAACATCTACTGCATCACCAATGCCTGAATACCTGGTCACTGAGCAGCTACTGACCCCACTGATCCCAATTGACCTATTGCCCCCACTTTAGTTGAAAAACTGCCCCACTGAGTAGTGAGGCTCAAGGACCCATATTAGTAGAGAATAGCTGTCAGTCCTTGGAGTCATTTTCTGTATGGACAATTATGAGTTAACTGTAATGTTTTCGTTTGGTTGAATTTTTGTTAGTGCTGTGTGGATTCTATAAAAGATTGAATATTGACCGTATGCATAGCTTTATAACCTCTATGTTAATAGATCAGTCTGAGTCTGTACTTAAACATGAAGTAACTAAGTTACTTTTCAATTTTAGTTTATTTACAAATTTTGCACATTGGCTCAAATAGCACAATTGGCTCATATTGGAATGGTTTAACAGATGGTATTCATAAAAAATAAGGCTTTTCTATATTTTGTAAATTGAATTTTAAGTATCTACATTAGATCATAGCTAAAGCCTTTAATGAATTATTGTAAAATAGTATGTCTTATAATTGCCTTTGTTATATTTGCCCTGTAGCAAGTCTGCAAAGTTGGCATTAAATTTATTATTTAGGAGTTATGTGTTTTTCAAGGAGAGAGTTTTTTTTTAAATAATAAATATTTTTATTTTGAACCACAAGGATAGTTTTATATGCTACTTACAAAGTAGTTCTTAAAATCAGCATAACCAAGATGGGCCTTTGCAACACCTTGGAGCCATTGCATGAGGTTTTCCCTAAAGGTCCAGATACAATTTCTTGAGGATTTACTTTGTAGTCATCAGTCAGTAATATTTGCAATTATCTATCATGCAAATACCTTATCTGAAATACATGCTCAATTTGGGGGTTAATTTATTATAGCTTAAACGCAAAGTCTGTAATTAAATGGGAAAAGATGTTTATATGGAACAGAGTGCTTATATCTTGATTTGAAATGCTGATTGTCTTCTGAGTTATAGGCTGCTGAGAGTGGTTCCACATCATCATCCTCATTAACCCAGTAGCACATATAGGGCTCTATGGTTTTGTAATACTTTTTCACATGTCATCCATTTAAGCCTTAAAACAACTCAGTGAGGTACCTTTTATTATAATCATCATTGAACAGATGAGGAAATCAAGCCTCAGAGAGGTTACTTTACTTGCTTAATACCCTGTAGTCAGAAATCAGATTTGAACCCAAGTCATCCTACTGAAAAGCTAGAGTGAGTTTTAAAAATTGGGCCTTGCCCCACCCACCATCTTTAAAGATTTGGCCCTGGGTCTTCTTACATCAGTATTCACTGGAGTAGCTGCAAAAATGCAGCTTCCTTGGACCCCATCCTACTCAGTGCATCAGAATCTCTGAAGGCAGTTAACTCAGTGCTTCATATCTTTCTTACATATACTAAAATTGGAAAAGCTAGGTTTCTGAGGTTTAGATCTGTTAAAATTGGTGATGAGACCATACATTCCTGCTACATTCCCATAAATCCGAAGAAATAGGAAAAATGGAGGGGGGTCCTGTACTAAGTTTAACCATTTAACAGATTATTACAGTGATTAAATTCTGGACCCTCAACAAACATTTCCTGAAGGGCTTTGGAGGGAAGTGGAATGCAGTGTATGGAGAAGGCTTCATTATGCTTGAACTATATGTGTGTTTGTGTGTGTATGTATTCAGTCATCACATATGATACGTTTTATTGATTTAAGACAGAGAGAGAGACAGACAGATGCAGGCAGACAGACAGACATCAGTGGGAGAGAAACATTGATCTGTTGCCTCCCATATGCACCCTGACTGGGAACTGAACCCTAAACCTTTTGGTGCATGGGACGATCCTACAAACACCTTAGCCACCTGGCCAGGGCTAATATTTCTTTTATAAAAAATTATTTTATTGATTATGCTGTTACAGTTGTCCCATTTTTCCCCCTTTATTCCCCTCCACCCTGTCCCCTCCACCACCATCCTCTGCCTCCTTAGTTCATGTATGTCCATGGGTCATACATATAAGCTCTTTTGCTTCTCCATTTCCTATACTATTCTTAACTTTCCACTGTCTACTTTGTATCTACCATTTATGACTCTATTTTTAAAGATAATTTATTTGTTTATTTATTTTTAGAGAAAGGAGAAGGGAAGGAGAAACAGAGGGAGAGGCCTGCAACCCAGGCATGTGCCCTGAATGGAAATCGAACTGGCAACCCTTTGGTTAGCAGACCTGCACTCAATTTACTGAGCTACACCAGCCAGGGCCCATTTATGATTCTTATTCCCTGTACCTTTCCCCCATTCTCCCCCAGCACCCTCCCTGCTGAAAACTCTCCATGTGATCTCCATTTCTTTGAGTCTGTTCCTGTTCTACTTGCTTGCTTAGTTTGTTTCTGTCTTTGCTTTTTTTCTTTTTTAGGTTCAGTTGTTGATAGTTGTGAGTTTGTTGTCATTTTACTCTTCATAGTTTTGATCTTCTTTTTCTTAAGTAAGTCCCTTTAACATTTCATATACTAAGGGCTGGGCCTTAGTGAACTCCTTCAACTTGACCTTATCTGCCTTTCCATCCTAAATGATAGCTTTGCTGGATAGAGTTATCTTGAATGTAGGTCCTTGCCTTTCAGGACTTCCAATACTTCTTTCCAGCCCCTACTAGCCTGTAAAGTTTCTTTTGAGAAATCAGCTGACAGTCTTATGGGCAGTCCTTTGTAGGTAACTCCTTTTCTCTTGTTGCTTTTAAGATTCTCTCCTTATCTTCAGTCTTGGGTAACTTAATGATGATGTGCCATGGTGTGTTCCTCTTTGGGCCCAACTTCTTTGGGACTGTCTGAGCTTCGTAGACTTCCTGGAAGTCTATTTCCTTCACCAGATTGAGGAAGTTTTCCTTCATTATTTGTTCAAGTAAGTTTTCAATTCCTTGCTCTTCTTCTTCTGGAATCCCTATAATTCAGATATTGGAACATTTAAAGTTGTCCCAGAGGTTCCTCAGCCTCTCTTCATTTTTTTTGAATTCTTGTTGCTTCATTTTGTTCTGATTGGATGTTTATTTTTTCCTTTTGTTCCAAATTGTTGATTTGAGTCCTGGTTTCCTTCCTGTCACTGTTGGTTCCCTGAATATTTTGCTTTATTTCACTTTGGGTATCTTTCATTTGTTCTTTCATTTTTCAACCAAGCTCAGTCAGCCAGGGTTTTGAACTCTCCATCAGATAGGTTGGCTCTCTCCTCATCACCTAGCTCTCTTTCTGGAGTTTTTCTCTGTTCTTTCATTTGGGCCCCATTTCTTTGCCTTGGCACACCTGATAAGTTATATGGGGAAGGGGCCAGAGAGGGAACAATGCAGCTTGCTTGCTTGGCTCTGGCCCCACTTTCCAATGAACCCTCGTGTGAGACTGGGAGTTTCTCCCACCGCTGTAGTCTACAGTGAGCTCAGCATCTCAGTTTCCCATTCAGTCAGCCCCTCCCACACAGTCCGCTGCCTTGCTGGGGTTCTTTCTTGTCGGTCCATCTTACTGGTCTGGTTGGTCTGGTGGACTATTTCTTCAATTCCTTGGTTGTCAGCGTTCCATGCAGTTTGATTTTCTGGCACTTCTGGTTGTTTATTGATTTTAGATTGGTTGCTATCGTCCCTTTAGTTGTGCGAGGAAGCAAATGGTTTCTACCTACGCCTCTGTCTTGGCCAGAGCTCAGGGAAAGCCAGTTAGAGGTAGGTAAATTTTTAGTTAACTTTCAGGTGGTCTTCTTGCTTTGTTACATAGAGTAAGATCATTATGAACTTTTTTGCACCTTCTTGTAGGTTCTTGGCATGTGTAGGAGTTGAGAGAGGGGATATGAGGCAGGTCAAGACAGTTGTGGTGCATATTGGGTAGGCCGAGACCCATCAACTTTAAAAGGTTACCTAAATAGTACTGATGCTAACAACTGTTTAATGAGTATGAATCTACTCAGGTACAGTTGTATTATCCAATTTAACCCTCCCAACACTCTGCAGGAGAGTGGTGTCCAGCATCACTCATTTAGAGAAGAGTAGACTAGGAATCTGAGGGCTTATGTGGTTTGTCAGGGGTCTGGTGGGCAGTAAAGCTGGATTTGACACCAGAACTCATTCCTATAACCACTATGCCAATTTGCCTCCAGAAGCTTTGGTTGGGAAGGTGTTTTGTGACGTCTTCCCATGAGGCTTAGATAAATAATTCCTATGGTTTTAGAGCTGGTCAGGACCTTGCAGCCATTCTGGAAACTCCTCTCCTTTTGTATGTGTAGAGACTGAGACCAAGTGCACACAGCAGGAGGCCCTGAATAGGCCAAGGAGAGCTGGCCTCAGGCCTCCTAACTTAAAACCACTGCTTTCTTCTTTGGCTTTAGTCAGCATTTGATTCAAGAAAAGAAAGAAAGAAAGAAAAAATAATCTCTTTGTGCACTTGAAGTGGCTTATTTCAGGAGAGATGTAAACTAAGCCAGAGAGATACACTTGGGTATCAACTTAGAGACTTTCAGGTGAGCTTCCATTGACTTTCTTGGTCTCATACCAAGAATACCAAGGATTTCATTACAGTAGGTAAAGAATTATGTGAATGTAAAAGCACAGTCATCTTACCTGTTTTCAGGCTTTTGAGTTGGTTTATCCTTTTAATAAGAAAGGCCTATTGACAATAATATATGTCCTACATATAAAGAAGGCCCATTTAAACTACTTGTGAATGCTTCTTTATTGTTTCAGTTGTTAGTATCCCTTTATAGAGAAAGTGTCAAAAATAATTACAGTTACAGAATAAATATGAAAATAATGGCTTGCTAGAGCAGAGGTTTGGAGGTAGAGAAGGGAAACAAGGGAAGGGGTAGTGGTAGTATATTATTCAACAACTCTCCAAGAGAGATTGTAAGCTTGAAGACTCTAGTTTAAATCTGTTAATTATAGTGGCACCATGCTGAGGTAGTGTAGCAGACCAGGAGGGTTTAAGTACTTGCTCTGCTACCTTGAACTTGGCCAGATTATTTAACTGTACCTTGATTTTCTCAACCCTGGAGCCAATAAAAGTTTTTATCTCACAAGGTCGTTCTGAGAATAAAATGAGTTAATACATACAAAGTGTGTGGAAGAGTGTCTGGCACCTAAAACTCATATCATGAATATTTTTTAAATTTTTTATTGAATTTATTAGGGTGACATTTGTTAATAAAACTTTATAGGTTTAAAATGTACAATTACATGATATATAATCTGTATATCATATTGTGTTTTTACCACCCAAAGTCAAGTCTCATTCTGCCATCATTTATCCCCCCCATTACCCTCATCTAATTAACCCCACTCCCATGAGTATTTTTTATGATGCAGATGCTGCTTAAGGAAAACAATAAGAGGACTAAAAATCAAAATTTCAATTATCAGATAGTAGGAAGAGGGAGTTTGATAAAGCTTATTTTCTCATCTTTTAAAATGGGAGTTAACTAGCTACAGGGGAGTCCCCATTAGACTGTTAGCTGATTTCTTAAAAGGAACTTTGCAGGCTAGAAGGGATTGGCAAGACATATTCAAAGTCATGAAAAGCAGGAAACTACAGCCAAGATTCCTCTACCCAGCAAAGATATTTAGAACTGAAAGGCAGATAAAGAGCTTCCCAGAAAAGAAAAAAACTGAAGGAGTTCATAATTACCAAACCATTGTTATAGGAAATGTTAAATGGACTTATTTAAGAAAAGAAGGTCAAAACTATGAACAATAAAATGGCAATAAATACATACCTGTGAACAATTGAATCTAAAAAACAAACTAAATAAAAAGAACAGGGACAAAATCATGGATACAGAGAGTGTTTTGATGGTTGCCAGATGGGAGGGGGCTGTGGAGGAATGGGTGAAGAGGTGAGGGGATTAAAAAGTACAAATAGGTACTTACAGAATAGCCATGGGGATGTAAAGGATAGTATAGGACATGGGGCAGCCAAAGAATTGTACGCATGACCCATGGACATGAACATGGTTAGGGATTGCTGGAGGGAGTGGGGGTACTGGGTGGAGGGGTGGAAGGGTGAAAAATTGGGACAACTGTAATAGCATAATCAATACAATTTAAAAAAATGTTGACAAGTCAAGAAGTTGAGGTGTAACCATATTTATGGTTATGGAAGCAATCCTCAGAATTGAAAATAA
The DNA here is from genome assembly GCA_004027735.1 of Carollia perspicillata. Taxonomy (NCBI): domain Eukaryota; kingdom Metazoa; phylum Chordata; class Mammalia; order Chiroptera; family Phyllostomidae; genus Carollia; species Carollia perspicillata. The sequence goes on along the minus strand of PVKM010001307.1, from coordinate 10,786 downwards.
GTACAGTTAAGCATGGTTATCACTGGGGAATGAAGCTCAGGGAGTGGAGAGTTTTTTTTTAAAGATTTGGTTTATGTATTTTTAGAGAAAAGGGAAGGGAAGGAGAAAAAGGGAGAGAGAAACATCAATGTGTGAGAGAAACATCGATCAGTTGCCTCTCACATGCCCTCAACTGGAAATCTGGCTCAAAATCCAGGCATGTGTCCTGACTGACTAGTAATAGAACCGGTGACCTTTCTGTTTGCAGAACAACACCCAACCTTCTGAGCCACACCAGTCAGGGTGGGAGTGGAGACTTTCTATTTTGAGTTTTTATTGCCACATTGTGGGGGGGCTCTACCCACAGGGCCCCCCCATCCACCACAGATGAACATAATGCTACCAAGACATGATCTGCTTGGGGAGGAAAGGTGGTCAATCTCTCAAAGGAGAAAGGCCCAGAGCCTCTTCCTCAATGGCTTTTTATTAGGTTCCTAACACACAGGGATACAGGTAAAGCTCATCAATCAATGTCAGATGGCAAGGATCAAACAATAGATAACATTTCAAAGAAATCTGAGGGCTTAATATAAGTCATTGTCTGTCAGGTAAGGGGTTTGCAAAAACTTTAGGAGACATACTCATTTCCTGCCCGGACCCTTATCATATGAATGAGAGCACTCTTAGCAAAGCACGCTTCGCAGGACCTTACTAATTCTTTCTTATGCCAGATCACACTGGAACCCGTTCTAGCTGGCAGAGGGCTGCACCCCCTCCCCGTCACAGAATCAGGCTTAAGTGGATTAGAACCAGGAAGCGCTTCTCCCAGACAGAAAGGGGACTCGGTCTATGTCAAAATAGCCGAGGGAGGGGGGTGAGGGTCCTTCACCCTCACTTGCTGCAGCCCCCACTGAGTCCTTCCTAGATGGCCTCCCACATGATAGTGTCTAGCATGGGTTGCCTCTCCTCTGAGGGGTCTTACCCATAGACTCTGACTAACCGACCAAGCGGTGGGGGCTAGAGATGGCAGAAGCAGTGCTCTTGCCAGGGAGATAAGCTTTGTTTCCTCAGTGGCTCACAGTCCGGAGGTCCCTCACTCAGCCTTAGCCACGGGGGGCGGTTACAACTCCTGAAACCAGACACAGTGGTTCCCAACACCACATATGTCCCATTTTGAGTTTTTATTAACATAAGCATGCAGTTTATACTAATGTTTATTGATGTGTCATTAACGAATGATAAACCTCACCTAGTTAAAGCATATAATTTAATAAGTTTTGATAGGTGTACCCTTGCGAAACTGTTATCACAATTAAGTTGATAAAATATCTATCACCACCATTCTCCAAAAAAAAAACAGGTTTAAGCTTCTTAATCTAAATAGTCTGTGTTTAGGAATTTATGGGTTTAAATTGCTTTGTGCTACAACATCATGTAATTCAGAAAACCTTTTTTTTTTTACTAGAATATTTACATTTAATGATGATACCATGATGAAGTCTTCATGTGCTGTTCATATCTATCCTGAAAAAAATCTATACAGCTAATAAGAACCTCTGGTGATTTTTTTTAGTGATCTGTTTTAAAAATATTTTTATTTATTTATTTACTTTTAGAGAGAGGGGATGGGAAGGAGAAAGAGTGGAAGAGAAACATCAATGTGTAGTTGCCTCTCGTGTGTCCCCTGCTGGGAACTGGCCTGCAACCCAGGCATGTGCCCTGACTGGGAATCGAACCTCAATCTTCTGGTTCGCAGGCCTGTGCCCAGTCCACTGAGCTACACCAGCCAGGGCAGTGATCTGTTTTTTATAGAACATCCAGTGGTTAGATGATCAGATTTCAGACTTTGGAATGGGGAACAGACGATTCAGGTCTTTCTCAGACCATTACTACTATACACTTTTCAAAAGCTTTTTTCATTCTCTGCAGTGTTTCTTGTGTCCTGGGCTTCCCCAATGCACATGCTACATGTTCAAGTAGCATTCATGGGCTACTAGGTACAGGAAGAACTTTGCTGAAATCAGTGTTCGCATTCAAGAAAACTTGGCTTCTCCTTGTGGGGGCAGCAACCCAGGCCTCCCCTGCCCTCCTTTGCCCTCTCAGACCAGGCAGCTACCTCTTCCCACCTGGAGCTGCCCTTCCCCAGGCAGCAGGGGCTAGGGATAGGTAAGGCAGCCATCCTTCTCTTGGTGGGGTGACCATGTCTGGGAATCCATTTCTGGAGTCCCCAGGTGCAAGTTGGAAATATAATTTCTGCAGAAACCAGGTGATATTTGTGGTTATCTAGGTTTTGTGGTACCATTAAAGCTGTAGCTGACCTATCCTCTGGGTGAAATGTGGGAAGTTTTATGTTTTTTTTTTTGTTTGTTTTATTTTATTTTTGTGGGCTGGTTTGGGATCAGAACCGCCTTTTCATATCATTGTTTCTATAGGGAAAATGCATTCAGTATTCCAAACAGGTACACAAATGAACTTTTCACACACTGCCTGTTCACAATGGCTTGTCATAGTACTTGACAGAGGGGTTTGTGTTTAAAATAATGTTTGTCTTAGCCTAAGGGCAGTTAGTTTCTTCAAACCATAGACCTGCCTAAAAATTATAGGACAAATGTGTTAAGATTGATTTGATATTGAATGAAACTTAGAGGGCAAATGTGTTAGGATTGATCTTGTTGGTTTTATGTAGAGGAGTATGATGTTTCTTACAGAATGAGCTGGTAAACTTAATGACATTTTGCAAAGGTCAATAGTAACATGTTTGTGATGATGATGTTCTGTATTTTAACTAACAGGTTTTCAGGAGGCCTGATATAAGGGTAAGGATGTTTGGCAGATGGGCCTCCTACTTGTGTGTCTCTGTGCTTTACTGAACATTGAGTCTATTTAGTGTTCTTTACCTTCTCACTGGTTTTTATGAGTCACTCAGATCAGTTTGCTTTGCTGTGTCAGAGCTTTAAGTGTTCATTAGAAACGCTTTATTTGTTATAATATTTTTATGTACAATAAAAGCCAATGTGTGTGAGGACAGGATGCTAAAATTGTTACCAGTATGTAATACTGACTTTTGTTGTGTTACATGAATTCTGACCAAATGAATCTTCATGGCAGGGCCTTATAAGGCTAGGCCTATAGAGTCCTCTTTTAGCCTCGTTTATTATGTAATTCATGCTAAACAATTTAGCAATGGCAAAACAAGAAAGTGGTCAGTTGTTGTCTATCCTAAGTAAGAGTTTGTCACCTTCATGTCTGCATGCTGAATCCAAAAAACAGAAATGCTAATCCTAAAGATAAGTTAGTAAAATCAGTCCCATTTAGTATTTCTTAAAACACAGATGTAACTGTTACATCTAGTGGGTTATTGCTTATATTTCTTCATGATTTTCCTTCCCTTTATTTCAGAATATTCATAAAGCAAGACAAAAATTGGTAATGTGCATGCATTTAAGCCTGAGTATCAGATGTTGAAAATTAACCTATTCCCATTAAATGAAAACAATGTGGATTATAGTAGAATAATTTAGTGACTTCAATTTTTAATTTTTAACCTTATTGAAGCCAATAAAGTAGTAAAAAAGTAAGCAGGTTAAGTCAAATTCTTATGATTCTAATTGGTTTATCTTTGTTTAATCTTGTTTTCACCATGTTTTCTTTCACTCATGAGAATCATTGTGTTTTACTGATTCACATTGTTAAATATTAGTGTTTGGTTTTACACTTGCATGGACTTTGAAATGCTATATGTTTTTTTGTTATTTTTTAGTTATTCATTTTTCTGTTTTTAAAATTTTGTCAATGATTCAGTTTTCTTTGTATTTAAAAATGGAAATGAAAAGAAACTGGCTGCAGTTAAAAATTTACCCTTCTTTGAATGGTTGCAGTACCAATTGTTTACTAAACTCAATCTGATATAAAGCATAAAAGCATATTAAGTAGCAATTTCACTTTATTGATAAAAATGAAAGATGGGAAATAGTAAATTCTTTTAAATCTTTGTTTCTTTTTCACTGATTACCCTTCAAAGAAATATAGTCATTGGAACCAAAGTTTCATGAAGGAAAAAAATATATATCTATGCTAAATTTTAATATTTTCAGCCTAGAGACTTGATACAACTTTCAAAAGGGGTTAAAAGTCTTGTCATCTTCAGTATTCATATTCTTTATACCATGTGCTATAATACTAAATGTCCAATTTTTAAAGCTTTAAAAACTTTTTAAAAGTTTAAATAAAGATGTGTGACCTCTGAGTTGCTTCTTTGAAGCATATTGATACTGTAATTAGAAATATTTTTAATATGTTCATTCATAATTCATAATATTTAATTAGAAATAAGTAATAAGTACCAGATTATATGTATACTTATATGCATATGTATATCTCCAGCATGTGATATGTGCATGTGCATGTTTGTGGAAATTTTGGTAATACCAGCGGAGTTGATCCCTGGACAATATAATAATTCTTGCAAGTATATGAGTACTGCTTGATTTTGCCCTTTACCTCATTTCTGTGGTGTGCTTTATTTTCTATGAGCATATTGTGTGTCTGTTGTTTTGTTCCTTTACTATATGCTATAGTATGTATTGCTTGATTTTAAAAAGACAGTACATTTTTTGAAATCCATGATACTTGTTTGCTTCTCATTTTTCTACCCCAACACAAATATAGAATAGATACTTGATTTTAGCCTGAGGAAGCTATAGCTGGCCTACATGTTGTTTCCTTACCTCCAAGGGGTGAAATGTTATGATTTGCAAAGTCATGAAAGTTGTGTCGACTTTTACATGCTTACTGTCTCTTTAAAAAAGAAGTTCTGTCCTTTCACCTGTCTGTTTGCACATGTTTCTCTTTCTCCTCTTTGTCTTTTCTTGTCCATGCACCTGATGCTGTACAGGAGATTCAGGAAGAACACAATGGCTACCCTTCTGAAGCTGAAGCTGATCAGGTGGCAAGTGCTATGTGCTCATCTGTTTGTAGCTACAGATTGTGTATTTAGAAGCCATTTCTTTACTACATTTCTAGATGATAAACAAATGCTTTTACCACTACAGTAGGTCCCTCCTGTCCAAGTTTGATAGATTCCATTATGACATTATTTGCAAGAATTGGTTTATCCAACATTTTGTCAACCAGAAATTTGTTGATTCTCAGTTTTCCCAGTAATTCTCAGTTTTCCCACATAGGGTTATTGATGAGCTAATGAGCCTCAGTCATGACAGGTTTCTGAAATGCCTTTGCAAAGACTTAAATGGGACAGATGCATATGCTAAGAGTGCTTCTTGAGGGTGTGGACTTGGATTTCTTCAAATGTGTGTGGTCTGTGCCCAGCATGGTACGTGGTACCTTGTATTTGTGGAATGAGTCCATATAGTTTGTATTTATTAATCAGAAAAAAGTCATTCAAGTATCCTTGAGTGCTTACTCTGCTCAGTATTTCTAGACCTTCTGGAGTCTTTTAAAGCCACAGAAATTTACACAAAGTTTATGAAGTAACTTAATATGTGAAAGTGGTAGAAGTACAGCTCCATTGAAACGTGGCAAGTTCCCATGCTCAGCTGTGCCTTTCCCCAGCCCACCCTCCTTTGGTAACTCTGGAAACAACTTGAAGAGCCCGATTTGGAAACCACTGCTTTTGGCATGCAGTGGTTATACAAACTTCTTCCCACCCAGCAGCTTAGAATCAGATGAGGAGAAAAGTAGTGGAGAAGCCAGGGACATCCCACAGGTTCGAGCCCTTGGGGACAAATTCAGGGACCTGGTTGGCCTTCAGCTGGTCCTACAGGGTCACCAGAACAGGATTTGGATGGGATCACCAGAGGAAATTTCTCAACTGGGCAGCAGTTGGCTCAAAGGCAACAAGAGGAATGGGTGTGTTCATGAGATCAAATTTCATCACAAGAGTACATTCTTTGATTATGCTGTACATGGGTTGGATAAATCAAGGGTCAAATCATGTCCTATGCAACTTGGTAGTTGCAATCAAACCTTGTTGTAGCACAAGTGTGAGTCTCATTTCCTAACACCAGCTTTATAAAGGGAATCTACTGTATTCACCAGTGAGCCTTTTAAAATTGTTCTCATCTTGAATTCCTATGCTAAAGCTAAATGTGTTTCCTGTACAAACACTTTTGTGGGGAAATCTGAAGCAATGAGCTCATTTATTTATTTATTTGCTTTCTCATCACTTAAAAAGCATGTTCCAGATTTAATTATTAGTCACAGGTTTGTCTCACTGTCTCACCAGCATAGTCATGCTTCATATAAATGCACAGATATTTCACACCAAATTCAGCGTGGCTTTCAGAAGAGAAGCAAAAAGAAATGTTTGATCTCCAGCCTCTATCTTGAGAGCCTGGTACATTCTCAGAATGGTCCTAATCACCACTTTCTCCCATCTGCAATATTTTGCAAGTCCTGGGGTTGAGGACTTTATAGGGTTTGATGTGGCTCAATATAAGGCTTAAAGTGAGCCACATTTCCCCCCAGCCCTTCCAGATATAGTTGATTAGAACAGTTTGCTTTAGTAAATATATTTCAAAATAACTTATCCTCATTTATTTCAAAGTATGAGTTAAGGGATTTAACTCTATATAATATAATATTTAGCCATTAAAATAAGCTTTAACAATGTCATATTTGAAGTAATACAAAACTTTGATATTGATTAAAATGGCTTTTTCACATTGTAACTATATTATAAAATTAGTTTCTAGTTCAAGTAATAAATTAAAGAAGGTGACTTTCAAATTAAGGCTTCTATTAAGGATTAATGATTTTTTCGGTGTTTCTAAAACTAGACATTTGAAAATATAAATATTGGTTTATACTTCAATGTGTAAAAGATATATTTCCAAATCAGGTGTGAGTATAAAAATCCACAAACACTTCCCCATGTCCCCTTTAACAGTTTTCTACCTCCATAAAACTTTTGGCTGAAGAATGTCTTAAAAACTAATCTGGATTAAAAACTGAAATGAAATGAAATTGTTTGGAGGTAACCTGTATTATTTTAACCGTGTTCTTGGTAAGGAGGAGGGCTGTGTCATTGTATATCCTCCCCAAAGAATAGATCTATCTTGACCAACATTTAGCATTGAATATGCTCTTTATATTTTTACCTTTTTCCTTTCTTTATTTTAAAAATTTTGATGAAAGTGCTGTGTATAGTGTTTTCAATTGACTCCCTTTAGTAAATTATATTAGAATATTCTTTTAACTATGAAAAAAAGTTATTTTGAATTTTCAATAATTAGAATTAAAAAGTTATCAGGTTTTAATGTTTTGCTTCACAAAATTATGCTGAAAACTTAGTATTGTCCAATCTGTTTTCCTCTGAACACTAGTGGCCTGATGTTAACAGGTAATATATATATATATATATATATATATATATATATATATATATATATATATATATATTTTAAAATTTTTTTGGAGAAAGCAGCCCCTGATCAAATAGGTATGGGAAATGCAGCATGCATGCTCTAGCGCTCTCTGCTGACACGGCATACATTAACACGCTAAAGACATCTCACTTAAAAAAAAAAGTTTAACTTGTTTTCTTTAATTCTGCATTTCCCAAACTTTTCACAAAAAAGACCTAGTCACATCTCTTGTGAATTTAATGCTCTGTGACACACAGTTTGCGGATTTCTGAGGTTTTGAACACCTTATTATTCATGATACATTGTGTCAGAGATGCCAAGGAGAAAGTAACCAGTTTCCTTGGCAACATTGCAAGGGGCGGTAGTACCTTGGAATAGGCCCTGAGTTCAGGCTCTCATCCATAGCTTTGTAGTTTGGGGGGCAACATTTTTTCAGCTCCCCTGAGTTCTCTGGCACTGTTCCAACCAAACTCATAAGAAACTCTCTACTGGACTGTGGTGCCAATCTGGACATTTAGAATTGTGGGCATGTACCCACATTTATACCCAAGCACCTTATAATAGTCATCCATCCAAGACATCATTTTCCTAGTATTGGTGTGGGAAATCTAATAACTCATTATCAATTTGTGGAATTGACACAAAGTGAATTGGCTTCAGAGAAGCCTGATGAACACACATTGCTCCAATGACCTGATTGAAATACAGTAGTTTTGCCAGGTGAAGGCACACTTTCTCTTGGGCATGGATGGGACACACACTGACAACCTTCAGCGCTTTGTGTGTGTGTGCACGTGCACACGCGCACACACACACACGCACACACACGGTAGCTGGGGTGCAATACAAAAGCCTAGGGCTTTCCTTGGTAATATCACTGCTCTGAGACCCCTCCCTGACTACTTTAATTAGACTTCAGGGTTTCCCATACTCTCTCATAGGCTGGGTCATTTCTATAGCTAGCTAAGCACCTACATCTAATGTTGATTTTATTTGTATTAGTTTCATTCTCAAAAGGTAACTTTTTTTTTTTTTACTTTATTTCCAAATTCTGGAGGCACCTTATAATAGCTGTCTGTGTAGCGAGCGATTAGAGTATGTATCTGTTATGGTCAAGCCATATATGTATTAATGCTTTCTAACTGTGAACTTTAAATATGTGTAATAATTTGCTAGAATATGCAGCATGATTTCCTGTGATGCTGAGCTTTGAAATTGTCTTGTAAGGGGAGGGGGCGTACATTTTGCATGCTTCTGTAGCTTTGTAGTGAAAGCATAGAACACCACAGTTATTCCCACACATATAGATGGAAAGTGGAATTTACTCCTGTTTGTTTTATCGTCAGGCTCTAAGGGATGGAAATAAGCTGGTACAGATAGAAGAAGCACCTCTTTTTCCAGGAGAATCAATCAAAGCTGTTGGTAAGTTTAATGTGTATGCTTTGCTTATACGGATCCATAAAATGATAGTGCTTTCCTTGTGAGCACAGGTGATGTAAGTACTAAAGATCAGCCAGACCAGTTTCATTAGGGGACAAATGGACTAGGCCTATTCATTCTTATTAATGTCCTTATGACCTTAAGAGATAGAAGACTATAGAGAATCACTTTAAACTCTGAGTATTACTTGGCATTACCAACAGAAGAAAGGCCCAACTTTTCTTAATGAAATGAAGGCTGATCAAACCTCTGCTGTATGTCAATTCATTGCTTTGTTGGAATGCTTCACTATAAGGAAAATATATCAAGAAAGTACAATTTTAGTTCAAGAAAAGGGTGTGTGTTGCCACCCTGGATTTTAAGGGCAATGGCCTGGGGGTACCATATTCCCCCCACTGTGGACTAGCAGGCATTTCAGCAGGTATTACACTGTGCCATTGAGAGATGGTAGAACAGCTGGGTGCAACCTTTTCATCTCACAATTGCTGGGGTTCAATAGGACAGTCTGCCTTTCTAGGCTGAGTATTGCCTTCTTTCCTCAGGGCTTCCTTCCAAAGATGTATGCTTGGTCTCAGAGTATAGTCACCTTGTGTCAAGAACTTTTGAGTACCTGGACTCTCCTACCAGGGTATACAAACAGCTACCCACACTGAATATCCTCTTCTGTGGCTCTGGACCTTGCTTATTCATCCTTGCTTTTGGCATTCTTTTTTTTCTTTGGCTTCTGGAATTTTATTCACTCCTGGTGGTCCTCTGGCCTCTCTGGCTGTTCTTTTCCTAGGAGTTCTTCTAGCCCTGCCTCCATGCTGCTTTTGGAATGATCTGTTTAAAATGCAGAGCTAATTATATCATGCCTCTGCTTCTCCTGACAGCAAACTACATAGATTTAAAGTAAACATGAAGAGCTTTGACGCATTATTCACCTAGGAAACCATCATCACAGTCAAATAATGAATATATTCTTCACCTCCCAGAACTTTCCTTAGGCCCCTTTATAAACCTTCCCTCTCGTGCCCTGTCCCCATTCTCAAGCACTGTAGACTAGATTATATTTTCTAGAGTTTTCTAGAAATATAATAATTGAATATATTCTCTTTCTTGTTTAGCCTCTTCCACTCAGCATCATTATGTTGATTCTCATTCATGTTGTGGCATGGGTCAACAGTCATTCCTTTTTTTTTTTTTTTTTTTGCTGAATTGTACTCCACTGTATGGATGCACCACATTTTGGTTATCCCGCCATTTATTGAGGGGCATTTGGGTTGCTTCTGCTGTTTGACTATCACCAATAAAGCTGCTGTGAGCATTCACCAACAAGTCTTCTCTGGCCTCACATCCTATCATCTTCATACACTCTTTGATCCAGCCATAGTAACCTCCCACAATTGGCTCCTCTCTTTCCTTTCTCCCAACCTACCTCCCTCGTGCTTCCCTGCTGGGTTAAGCTGATCCTTTTCTGAGCTCTTATCACATCATGCCCACATGGTTATCATAGCATTTATCAGACTGTAGTATAATTGTCATTTTCTGTGTAGTGCAATCATAGGTCATAGGCTGCTTGTGGGCAGGGACTGTCTCTAGTTATTACTAGAACCCCAACAACAGAAGCCACTTGGTACATAATGAGTTATGGAAAATTTTAATGGAGGTGTTTGGCTGGGTGACAACTTTAGTACCTTTCATTGATCCACTTGGACTCATCTTTAGCTATGTACTTTCCTGTCTTGCCAATGGAATGGTGCTTTGGGAAGATCATGAAGGTGTGGTAGGCATGAGGTTCTTAGCATTCATAGGAATCAAATATGCTGATATTGATATTCACGGGCAGAAAATAAAGATAAACATGGAAGCTGATAAGAAATTTGAAGCAAAAAAGTCTTTTTCTACTCCATTGATGTGGTTCTAGTTTTTGTCATCTGTAAAGAAGTTGCTTTTTAGAGATGTACTAGGGGACAGTTTTTAGTTTTACTTAGTTTTCATTA